>JAOTQJ010031377.1:0-15949 GCA_025642045.1 Solanum sejunctum
CATATTACGATAACGCCAATAATTAACAACCATATCGGGTTTTAAATCCTAACTCTCTAGTTCCAAATTTTATAAAATTTCGGCAGCATCTTCCCTTAAAATACGTCGCCCCGAGAATTCAGCTCGGCTCAAATAATCAATCAACAACCACAACAACAACCAACAACATCAATAAACCCTCTCTAATACCATCATAACATCGAAACACGACAAAACGTTATTACGACATAATTGGTAAAATAGGGCAGCACTTATACAAACACATATCCACCATATTCAATCCTTCCTATATACTCCAAGAATTATAATATGTCACTCCAACGCCCAATGCAAACCCCCAACGCTAAAACATAACATTATACTTTCAATAGGGCTCTAATTCAAGCTAACCTTCATGTAAATATTCATATAGTTTACCAACACTTCTTTCACCTTACAAGAACTATTTTCATGGCAAACAAACATAAACACATAACTATAAAATAATATATCTTCATATGAAAATTTGTCCTTAATTCCAACCCCAAATTCGAAATTCACAATTCAAACTAACAACCAACCCTTTTATCATGTTTCACCTTCAATTCAACACATCCCTAATACCTCCACAATCTTTAATTAACATAAATGAGGCTAGAAATTAACATACCTTTCAAGCTCCTTACTAGACCCAAACCTTCATAGCCGTTGAACCAAGCGTTTCCTTGACCAACTAATGCCTTTACGCCATTTAGGGGATCCAATATACCAAGTTTGAAGCATCAACTAATCAAAAACTCGAAAAAATGCAAATTTTTTTCCTATCACTATAGCAACACGAGAGGTTCTACATCTTCAGCTTATTCTCTCTTTTTTTCACTAAGTGTAGATAATTGTCTTCTACAAAATATGAGCTCACACATGTATATATAGGTAAAATATCTCCCACATGGACCAATTAGAGAATGCCACACACATGACCCCACAATAATTTAATCTTAAGGACTAAACTTAGAATAAAATTTATATTTGGTCCCAAACTTTACCAAGTCTAACCAATTAAGGACTTATGGGTTCTAACTTACGGGGTCTAACATAATATAATAAATATTTAAATAATATTAAAAAATATATAATATATGTATAATACAAGTTAATAACTTACTATTAAAAAATAAAAATTAAAAGTAAATCGGTAAGCTTCCTGTACCGGTCCGATCCGGTTCCAACCTGATAACTATAGGATCGGGTCGAAACCCCCTTAAAAATCCAATAGACCCAATTTTGGATTTTAAGGGGGTTAATGGAACCGATATCAATTTTGATAAAACCAGTCTAGTTTTCTCTGTCCGGTCCATTGCCAAGCATAGTCATATCCTATTGGAAATTTCTCTAACCGACAACCATCACCTACGAGCCGGTGATAATACAAGGAAGCGATGTCATTACCACATCCCTCCAATGCCTTGCCAAGGTAAAGGACAACCCATCAGTGGATCCACAGTTAATAACAGCATATCCTCTTTAGAGACAATATAAAAGCATTCGATTTTATGGTTCAATACTCTCCTTCGTTGGCTACATAGTTATTGAGTTCGAGTTGGACTTACAGTTAATCAATTCGGTGATCAACACTCCTCTCAAAACTTAACATGCTCACAAGACATCAATCCTATCAGTTAACTCATTCAATTAGTCTCATTGGATATTTGTCAAACTCAATTCATCACATCAATCATCAACTCTTTTATTAGGAACTTTCATTTAGAATTAGTTCATGACACATCAAGACTCTATCATCTATCATTCGAACTCAAGATATTCAGGTGCAAAAATAGAGTTAAAATATTTATAAATTTTGTAGACTCTTCTGGCTCAAATCAAACTCATGTATATCTATTTATGAGCAATCTATAAGAAATACAAAAATTCATTCTATATTTCATGTAGAAAAATAAAAAATTACAAGTGTTTAATTCATAAAAATTATCATACATGCAAAATTACATAGAAATACACTAGGATTTAAGAAAAACTTTCAAGAAACAACCATCAAAGGTTCAATTCATTCACAATTCAATCAGTCCTATACATGGGGCACATGAAAGAACAAATTCCATGCTTTAGTTAGTATTACATACCCGAAAGAATAAAAGTTCTTGAATAAACCCTTGGCTTGGAACCTTATACCTTGAATTTGAGAAACCCTTCTATGAAGTTGTTGAAGTTTGAAGAAGAATCTTGATTGAAACCTCTAGGTTCTTGAAGAGAATCTTGAACTTGGAGAAATTTATTTCTTCAAGATCTTGATCTTTGAGAGAAAACAAATTGGGGATCTTGGGAGTCACACTATATAATAATGTTATTAGGTTATAAGATGGACTTTGAGAAGTTATTTAAGGATAAAAGATCAAGAATATCCTTTTGAAAAAGTCAAATAATTATCAAAATTGAAGAAAAACAAAAAAAGAGGACCTTTTCATGTGTTTCAACGGCCAAAATGGTAGTTCAGGGCTCCATCACCAAACCATTTGGAATGGAGACCTTGGGTCTCCCTTTTTGATAAATTCTAAGCTTTGTTGGAGCATATTTGTAGGCTAAAGTGGTTGATCGTTGAATTTATAGATTCGGCAGGCTTCAGTAAAATAGTCATAACTTTTTACTCTGATCTCCGACAAAGGCAAAATTAAATGCGTTGAAAAGATAATTCAAAGACATATAATTTGATATATGGGTCACCTATTTAAAGTTGACCCTTCTATGAATTCATACCAAAACTTAGACGACTAAAATATTTTGAATTTGGTTTGACCTTGGGTGTCCTTTATGACCTTAAACCATATCCGACACACTTCAAATACTTAGTAAAGGACCTTAACATACATTCAAAACTTTGAAATTATTAGATTACCCAATTTCATATTGAAACTCAATCAATAAGAAAGGTTTCATCTCAACTGTGTTAAAGGATTTTTGTGACCTTAATTCATCTCAAGTCTATCATCCCACTATAGAATAAACTTAATACCTATATTCAAGATTAGAATCACTCAGTATGAGTACATAAGCATAAGAAGGAAGTTTAGATATTAGCATATGATGGAATAAAGCAAAATGTCTCTTTAAACATTCTGCGCTTCTTTTAATTATGAAGTAGCAGTTAGTCAATGCAACTTTCGACGCTCATCATGGGTCATCCGAAAATAGTCGCGCTATATTTTTAAACATAAGGGTCATGCTGCATACATTTGACCCCCCTTACCCTGCAATGGGCGAAAACATTTGAGGCATTGGGGTAATGTTGCTTTGTAATTTTCAAGGTATTATAATATCTCTTCCTTGGATCATTCATCAAACGAACTCAAGGCACTAATAATAATCAAGGCTCAGTCGATCAATCAATCAACCAATCAAATTCTCTAAGCGATCAACTATTTGAACTCAAGGATAGACATATATATATTTTGGATCAAGAGAAGGAACATTACCTTCAACTATATCATTGAGGGGCACAAATGAAACATCAAAACTCAATCGATTGAATCATTCAAACTTCTGGACAATCAACCTTTGAACTCAAGAATGAGTATCTCAACTCACAGATAGGCAACTCCCTTACTAGAAAACATCTTACCAAGGATTAGAAAAGGGTTATAATCCTGAATGCTCCCATCACCTTTCCTCATGACTTCAAGAGAAGATCACTTGTCTAATACAGGAGTAGGACTACTTTGTATCAAGATCTAGAGCTGATTGTCATACCCCGGGAGGGTATCCTAGATGTGGCCGATACTCAGAAACTATTATTAGTCCCCAAGTGAACCACTTGGCATCATCACGTTCATCCTTCATTAACTAATCAATCAGCGGAAGACTAAAGAAAGTAATGGGCAACCTAAGTCTCAAATATCATATCAAATAAATAGGCTAGTATGAAAGAAACTAGCTCAACATAATCTCAAGTCAACAGCTCAATTCTAGTCTATGAAGCCTCAATCACTATCAAATGGTACCAATGATAGACCCATGACTACCTCAAATCAAAAGTAAAGCTGACTTAAGTCTAACTTTATAAAGCTAGACAAAAATAAAAGAATGGTCCTTCGAAGTAAAGGAGGCTCACCAAATCTACTGATTGTGATATATCCTCAATGATGCACCTATTGACAATCTCTAGTACCTTCCTCTACATAATAAAATGATGCAGTTCAAAAGGGATGTCAGTATGTGAAATGTATGGTATGTAGAGTGACTAAATGAAATAAATACAAGTAGAATAATATAGAAATAACATCAACTCAGAAGATATTCAATCAGAATGTCAAATGTCTATCTAAAGCAAGAATAAAGAGTAGACAAGTGACCTTTCAATATTAATCAAACCTTATCGATCAACTCAATTCAACTTGACTCAAAGTACTATCAGTATGAAACTTATTTAGGAGTTTCTCTTATCCGACAATAATCACTTATGAGCCAGTGATTGTACTATAATTCCACTAATGTTGCCATAATCATTCTATACTCTCCAGGTAAAGACCGAATTGAATCCACTAGGGATCTAGCCTCCTCAAGTCCTTTATTGCTTTCAGGGACTTTAACTCAAGAGGGAACCTCAATGTAATGGTCCTATCCTCACCTACACTGGGCGATGTAGTTAATGAGTGTGATTTGGATCTACTTACTTATTTTGGTGCTTGATACTCCTCCCAAGACTCAATGCTCATAAGACTATTCATCTCACTTATCCTAGTAGAGGCTCTCATCCTCTCAATTAGTGTCATAAGGGCTCTCATAATCTTATTAACTCAACTTAATTGGGACTTTTGGCCTATCATCTCAATCAAATCATCAAGTTAGTTCTCAACTAATAACTCAAGGACTCAAATCAATCATTAAGAGGAAGTCAATTAGACAAAGCTCTAGAATTCAATTATGAATACTCATGGGATCATCTAGCTCTATTAATTCAGCATCATACTTACATCACAATCATAATCAACATACTCAAGTCAAGGCTCTAGACTCTATCCCTAGGTTCATTTATACATGCTTTCACAAAATAACATATAGGGTTATACAATGACTCATGAAAAGTATTTAATTCAAGAATCAAGTTTATTATGATCATCAACATATGAAAATACATGTAATGTGTATATAATTCTCAAGAAAGTATCCAAGAAACATGTACGTAGACTCATTGGACTCTCAAGTCCTGTATTACCATCAATGGGGTACATGAAAAAATAATTTCATGCTTTAGTTTAGTCTTACATATTTGGTATGAAGCTTTGGTACTCAATCTCGTAGGAACTCTTCTTAATCCTCTCGCATTTTCGCTCCTCATCTCTTCTCTTTAGCCCTAGTCTTTGTGAAGAACTTACAAAGTCTTAGGAATGGGGATTAAAACCCTTTTTAGCTCAAAACAACCCATTTAGATAATGTTTTAAGTTTAGCAGGGGTTAGGAAAGATCTGGAATGCCCCTCACAAAAACTGTCAAAATGTTCGCCTCAAGGAAAGGGGGACCGGAACGTGGACTGTACCTATTTTTGAGTTTTTTTAATTCTCCAATTAAGTTTTCTAATCCCGTAAAAAATATTGGGACCAAGTCTAAGTATAACTCCACGTTAGGTGCGCGTCGCACACCTATTGCACACTCTTATTGAAAATTATTTTTGCATCAAAAAATTGTCTATTAATCCGATTGCTCTAGAAATTAACCAAGATCATTTGCCCACACAAATTTTATGTTGATCACATTTCAGGTCTTGGATTTTCCATCGAAGTTTGAAAAGATGCATTATGTGCATATCTCTCTTCTAGAAGTATTTGGATCATTTTACCGGGTGTTATATTGATGACTTCCAAGCTTGGTAACTCTCCTCGATCATGCTCTCATTCTCGTATATCACACTTCATTAATTTAAGCCTTCAACTCTCATCAAAGCCTAAGTCTGTTACATACTCTCATCAAGCTCAAGTTAACCCACAGTTACAATGTGTTACTTATAAGATGCTCATACTGATGCGAATCTAACCCACTCAATTTCAGTTCTATATCTTTGTAAGGACTTTTCACTTTGAGGATATTACTCCTTATTACCCCCTTCAATACACCTACTAGTAATCCTTATCCAACGATCATGAATAGCCTACTACAATCACTTACATTAGGACAACCACACATTCAAGCCTATCATTGTAACCACTTTATGGACTTTTGAGGTCAACATCACTTAAGACTCTTCAAGCCTACTATAGTACATTTACGCCCATAATTGCATTAACACTAATCAAAAGCTACACCTATGTTCTCTTGCCTATCTTTTGTATACACCAAGATCTCATCTCGCTCGTCTTCCATATTAATAAACTTAATTAGAATCAGTACAACATCATTATCAGAATCAAGAATACCCACTCCCTCCCATCAACCATCACTCATCTACTATCAACAACATTACTATTAAGACTGAAAAGAGGATCATTGAAAGGGCTTCGAATGAAAGATCCTTAGCATGATTCAATCAAGAAACATAATCTGAGAACATTCATGATAAAATATGATCCCCATCGTCTTTCAAGGTTCATCCTGAGTTGATAGAATCATACAATAGTGCAAAATCAAGTCACATCATGTTTATCAAAGGGCTGGAAACTCTCAAATCCATAAGATCATACCAGGATCACTAAATGAAGTTACCACTTCTCAGCTTCGAAACTCAACCTGAATGGAAATTAACATAGATCTAGGCCATGCACATGATACTCATACATAAGACAGGAATAGAGTATCGCCTGGATTGAAGCAAGAACACACATGATGGAAAAGAATTAATGTCTCCTCCTGATCAAGTCATCATTATCAAAAGCTTAAGACCCACTTTGATTTATTACCTCATCATCTCCCCCTTAGCTCAAAGGTTATCTCTCTAGGTCTGCAAATTGATTCTCTTTAGTAAGCTATAAGTACAGCATTCCATAGGATTGGGGCATCACTATCCACAAGAACATCCTAAACTCTTCTATTATACCATACTCAAATATATAAAATTGCTACTAAGACTTTCTTCTGAGATATAACTCTTATCTTCCTTTTGTCTCTATGGGTATCTTTTAACACTTGCTACTATTATTCTCTTACATAGCCTACTCCATATCGACAACTCAATTATACTATCTAGGTTCCCATAACAAGTCATAAATTAGATCTTCACACAACTTTACATTATCACAAATACACATCTTAATCCTCTTCTTATCTAATGATTTATCCTTAATTTACTATTTTCGTCTAAATGGTATTTACACCATACTCGTAGGATCATATTCCTTGCAGGGCAAAGTCATAACGTCAAAAATATACTATAATAAGACTTTTAGAGCAAATCTCCAACTAAGACTATCACTGTCATAATGTTATTTCCTTTTTTACGATGCTCCTCAAAATTCAAGCTTAAGGCCTAGTGCTAACACGTGCATCATACACTACTCTTATATTATATCAACTTATAATTACTTGGTAAAAATTTTAGATCATAGGCCCACTAAAATCTCATAGGAAATACTCGATCAATACATCCCCTCTTCATAACTCAAGTAGCATTCAGTCATTCACTATACCTTCTTATCTGGCTATGCTCACAACTCTATGAATTTCACTGGGCTCTTCCTATAGAATTATAAGCCTAGTTTAGATTAATTATCTCAAAAGTACTCTATCATTCTATTCGATATATATACTTCACTCTTTCTTATAAGAATACTATAATATATCAATATAAATCTCTTTATAGTTTGAACAAACTTTAACATATCCTAACAATAACTCTTTCTCTATACCTCATCGTGAAAAATCAGATAGTACTTGCTACTCTTTCGTCAAAATCAATATCAATTGACTCATCACCCTATTACTTACCTAATGGAAACATAACTCTAACTACAAGCCTCAATCAACCAATACTTTTACTATCTAGTCTCTTCTTTTCCACCATCATCCTTCTAGCTTTAGCATGACTCAATTCTACTTATAGTTTATAAGACCTCAAATCACACTCTCCTAGGTGGTAACATTAAACTTTTAGAGACATAACTTTTTCTCTCACGGAAAATGTCAAAAGTAACTTTTGGATAAGAGATCTAGGGTGCATCTTGATCTAATTCAAATGCACAATTCGTATGAATAAAAATGCATTCTTTTGAGTTAATCAACTCAGCGCACTAGTCGACTTCTCTCAAGCCTATGCAGTCTCTCTACCATTCTGATTAGTTTAGCATAGAGGAACTCATTGATAAGGGTTTGAATAATACAGTCTCTATCGCCTCGTAGATGAGGCACAGTCAAAAGTTTTAGAGCAACCACATCGTGGAACCATTTTCTGAAAATTCCAAAGGACAAGCATTAGAGGGACAGAGTCTTAAAGGTATGACATAGATCACAAAAAGTGATGATTTCCTAAACGTATCATAGCTTCCTATTAATGGATGTGGCATGCTTTACTCCTATGAATAAAACTACTAAACACGACATCTTGGAGTCCCTAGGATGCTTTCAAATCACTTGGTCTGATGCCATGTTTGTCATGATTTGAAGCTAAGGCCTAGCCATGACACAATGAATGTGACACCTGAAGGTACCCCATCCAAGCCTCTTGTTCATATCATAAGCATACATAAGGTAAACAGACATTTATGAGAGATTTAAGCAAATGGAAACATAGTTTCATATAATCTACATATAGGAGTCAATATTTTTCATTAAAGGAAATTACGTCAACATAGTGTCCAAAGCATGCCTCTACATCATAGATCTTGGCGGGGACTAGAACATAGCTTTACTAGCTCACCTGTCATATCCCAACCTAGGGTCGTGACCAGTGCCCGATAGGGGCACTTAGACACATATTTATGCATATGATTCTCATGACTCTGTTCGTGCCCATTTGGCCTCGTTCACTGATTTTCGGGCCAGATATTTCATGCGTATATATGATTATATATATATATTCCGAGGTTGGCTGGATACGGCGGGTTGGTTTGCCCATAGACTGGCTTTGCTTAGCGGAGACATAAGGAGTTGGGATGGGATGGCATCATATATGTGAGTGCTAGGTCAAGTTCGCCTCGGCTCACGGGAGTGCGTGGAACCGTCTCCTCGGCTCCATAAATGGGCATGATGACCTTTATACTTTATGATACGTGAACACTTGGCACCGTCGCCCTGGTTCACCTATGATCGTTTGAGGTTTGTGTTGGAGATTTCGGAGATTTGAAATTTCTGGTGTTATGCTGTGGTATGGCACACGTTTGGAGGTCGCCATCGTTCCCGTCCGATATGCATTATTTTGATGTTTGAATAAATAAATATTTTTATGTTGACGTACAGGTTTGACTTCTATATTTTTTTATTTGGATTATTACTTTCACTTATATTTTAGGCTTTCTGCTTTACATACTTGGTACGAATTTCATACTGACCCCTTTCTTTCGGGGGCTGCGTTCATGCCCGCAGGTACAGACGAACAGATTAGAGGGACGTCTTCTTAGGACTTCCTCTACCATTGAAGTGCTCCCTTGCATCAGGAGAAGATCGTTTGGTATATACTTGTACACGTTCATTTTGTATTTTGCATTGACATATATATATTCGAGGGTATGACGTGGCCCTGTCCCGTCTTGTGATCCAATTTCTATATATAGAGGTCCGTGGATACATGTGGGTATGGGAGATCATGTTGGTATGAACTCGTTTTTATGATATGTTTGTTGGGCGGCTCTACCGCAGTGGCGACCTTGTCGCCCCGCCTTTGTATATATATGAACTTATAATGATGTTTGGTACTGTTGGGTTTGTTGTTTTCAGGTGAGGTTAGTTAGAAAAACAGAGGAAACTCTGTCAAAATTTCGTGAAATTCCTTAGCTGTTGTGAATGGAAATTCGGTATAGTGTATGTCTGGGTGCCCTATCGGCACTAATCACGGCCCCTGGGTTGGGTCGTGACATCACCTTTAAAATTAGAAAATTTCAAAGGTCTTAGAATAACATCATAAACAAGAAACATAAAGGCTTGTCCCCAAAGCATGGGAATTCACCGATCTTCAATAGCAATATTCAAAAGCTATCCACAAAAATGAGAAGTAAAATCATCATTCATCCTTACATGGTGATATCATGTAGGCAAGAGCATGTGTTAGTACATTGGAATGTACTAAGTATGTAAGCATAAAATACATCACTAAACATCGTACATAACGGCAATATGCATGGACATAAGCAATAGAGCAAGGACAAGATATGCATGAGTAATGCAAATTTACAAATTATATATGGAAACATCATAAAACATTGGCTAAAGTCATAAGTGGCCCCCTATACTTGTACGTTTTTTTCAGTTAGACACCTCAACAAGGCTGTCTTCATATTAAATTCACTTACCTTTCAAAAAGCCTACATATTAGGCATACCTCATTGAGTTGGCACACAACATGGCAGCACCTTTAGCGCGTGCAATGTAAACATATTACACGTGAAAAGTAATCCAACGTGGAAAATCACACCAGATACTAAAGAACCTAGAAACACATCACATTTAAAACTCTCTCCATTTTTCCTGAAAATCTCTTTGATCAAATATGACAAATAAAAAACTAAAAATTCCTAGCTCTTGAAATTTCATTGGTTTTGAAGTTGATTCGCATGCAATAGGTGGTTGATTCAAGAGAGTCTTTATGTTTTCTTCCTAGCTGATCAATGTGGTAGTTTTTTTGAACTAACTCGAGAAAGCTAGGACAATTTTATCATTCAATCATTTGAAGTAAGTCAATTTTTGAGTTTTTATGCCTATTGTTGTTAATTTTCCCTTTAAATATAGTGTTTATTTTATATATTTGTTAATAGGTATTTGATAAAGTTTGAATTTTTTGAGGCTTTTCTTGATATAACTATCAGGCATTTTTTGGATTTTTTTTTAGGGAATCTTATGGATATCATTATAATAACTCACTTTTAACGTGGTGGTAAATTTGTCCAAGGTAAATCAAATGAAGGTCTAGTTTACGTAGAGAAAAGAGAAGTTGAATATTTGAATGTCAATAAGGATCACTTTTCCTTAATGGAGTTGTTTTATTACACTAGGTAGCTTGAGTATGGTAATGTGGGTGAGTTTTATTTTAAAGATCCTATAGCCAAAGACTTTATCTTAGTGGAATCTGATTTGGACTTAGTAAATCATATGAATGACATAACTGATGGTGACTTTTTAGACTTGTATGTTCAACATATTGTTGATGAAGCAGAGGTTGATGATGGGGTCTCGACAGGCTATCTTTGTGGGCCAATAGTTGATGAAAGTGTCAATGAATGTGAGGTAGAAAACTCATATGACAAGGTAGAAAGCTTACCTGATATTAATGTGAGTGAAGAATTACAATAAAATTGTATCCAATATGAGAATATTAATGTTAAAGCTAGTTTAAATGAAACAGATTTGGAAAGTAGTGATGACTTACAGGAGTTTGTTGTTCCAGAAAAGGATGACTCAGAGATTGATGAAAAATTAAGAACACTTAGAAATGAAAAAAGAACAAAATTACAAAGGAAAAACTCTCTTCTTATAGAGGAAATAAGTCTTGGAGCAGCTAGGGTTGATAGAGGATTTGATGACATTGAAAAAAATAAGGCTGATAGATATATAGAAAGATTGGGGGAAAGGGTGAAAAGTATATAGATAGTTCAGATCTGGATAGTGAAGATGGTAGGGATGAATTAGATCCTGAGGTTGTGAGTGGTGTTAATTTACCAGCAAGAAGAAAAAGTAAAAAGGTAAGATTTGATCCTGATTGTGTAGTTGCTATATTTGATATTGGTATGATATTTGAAAATACCATAGAATTTTGAAAAACTACAGTAGAGTATGTTACTGAATATCAGGTGTAATTAAAATTGAGGCCTAATAAAAAGAAATAGAGTTAGAGTTAAATGTAAAGATAAAAAATTCAAGTAGTTGTTATATGCTAGTTTAGACAAAGATTCTAGTGATTTTATGGTTAAGAATTACTACCATGTTCATCAGTGCATTATTTCAACCAAGAACAAATTATGTGCATCTAAATTTATTGCAAATAAGTTTAAGAACACAATAACTGTTCAACCTCACATGAAGTTATGAGAAATTTAGGAGATGGTGAGAAAGAAGACAGATCTATAAGTTGGAAGTACTATTTGTGATAGGACAAAAATGAAGGTCTTGAAGGAGTTAATGGGTGATTGGAAGATGTGAAAGGTTGTGTGATTGTGCAGTCATAATAAAACAAACTAAACCTGGTTATTCATGATAGTTGAGGACAGACAGGGAATTTAATCCTGGAAAGAATATATTTGTTTACTCTTATGTTTATTTTTCTGCATTAAAGAGAGATTGGTTAGAAAAATATAGAATAATCATTAGTTTTGATGGATGCTTTTTGAAGGGTGCTTACAAGGGTGAATTATTATTTGCAGTTGGTAGGAATGAAAATCAACAAATGTTTTCAATTGTCTGGGCAGTTGTTGATCAAGAAACAACGCATAACTGGAGTTTCTTCATCAACCACCTAATACAAGATTTAAACTTAGGCCCTGGACATGGATTGATTATGATATCAGATATGCAAAAGGTTAGTCTAATATTAATTCTTAAATTTTAGAAATTACAAATCTGCCTAATTTGATGTACTTCTGTCTAGAAATTACAAGTCTTCATCTAATGTATTTCTGCCTATAAATTACAAAACTAATATTATTATTCAAGTCTAATAAAAATATAATATATCTGTCTATACATAGAATCTTCTGCCAACCATAGCCGAGTTGCTATCAGAGTGTGAATAGAGGATGTGTGCTAGACATATATGGTCCAATTGACATAAGAATTGAAAAGGAGAAGAAAGAAGAAATCAATTCTGGAGATGTGCTAAATCAAGTTTTGAGGTAAAGTTTCAAGATGAAATGGATAAACTTAATAAACTTGGTAAGGACATTTGGGAGGACTTGTTGCATTATGAAAAAATCCTGGTGTAGATATTTCAAGGAGCATGCTAAGTGTGACATTGCTAAAAATAACATGTGTGAGACATTTAATTCTTGGATACTAGCTGCTAGACATAATTCTATTATCACTATGTTAGAAGAGATTAGGCATAAGATGATAGATAGAAATGTTGATATGAGAAAATTTGTTGATACTTGAATATCAGATATTGTTTCTACGACAAGATTAGTATTTGAAGAAAATAAAATCTTTCAAGAAATTGCCAAGTTAGGTTCAATGATCAAGTTAGATATGAATTTTAGATGGTAAGGCATGTAAATTGATATTAGAAAGAAGACATATACTTGTAGGACATAGCAATTCAGAGGCATACCTTGTCAACATGTTATCTTGGCATATCAGCATGCATGCCAAGAACCTGAAGATTATGTTGAACATTGGTACAAGAAAGATACTTTTATAAAGGTCTATAACTACATTATTCAGCCAATACCTAGTCTGAAAATATGACCGTAATATAGTTATTGAGCCTCCTGAATCAAAATTAATGCCTAATAGATAAGAAAAATGCAGGAGAAAGGATAAGGATGAGCCCAAAAAGAAGCATGGAAAATTGTCCAGGAAAAGAGCAAAAATGACTTGCTCCAAGTGTCATCAACAAGGTCACAATAGAAAAGTTTGTAAAAATATGATAATATATTCTTTGATTGTTTCAATTAAATCCAATACATTTTCTTTTTTTATAAATTTATATCTACTGAAATGGGTCAACTTGCAAGCTCAAGGCAACCTGAAAATTCAACTCAACCTATAAGTTCAAACCAATATGCAGGCTTTAGCCAGCCACCATGCTCAAGCCAACCTGCAAGCTCAAGTCAGCCTACAAGCTCAAGCCAACATGTAGGTTTTAGCCAACCACCATGCTTAAGCCATCTTGCAATGTCAAGTCAGCTACCAGGCCAACAACCAACTTCTATTTATGATGATACTTCTACTATTAGAATAGGTCAACAAGCTGGAAGAGGTAGGGTATGAGGAGGTGTATTCAATCAACATCCTTGGCACAAAAAGGGTAGAAGAGCATCAATATCAATAACAGAAAACAAAAGGCCTAAGACTACTAGATTTGGTATCTACACTGATGATATAAGTGGCAGACAAACATTAAATGTAAGTGTATAAATAACTTCAAGTATTTATTTCTCTACTTTGATGATATACTTATTTTAGTTCTATGTATGCAGCTTTGTGCAACAAGTGAAAGAGTTGTTATTCCAGGTGTTTTTTAAGTGTGCAACTCCAACAAACGTTGATATCGATTATAAGCTTTGTGGATTAAAATAAAAAGGTTAAGATGCTATCACCACTCCATAATTGCAACGCATGAAGCAGTCCAAGAGAGATCAATTTGCATCACCTGATGCAATAGATGTAGCAGATATTTAAATGTATTAGTTAGAGCTTGTTTTGAATGTGTTTTAGGTATTTTTGACATATAGTAACTAGTGGTCTAAATATGGATGGTTTGTAATTTGATATTGGCTTTCATTTTGTGTGCAACTGTTCACATACACTAACTAGTGATCTAAATGTGGATGATCTGTAAATTGACATTTCATTTGTTCGCAAATTATTGATCAATTAAGCTTTTGTGGATTATTTATGAATTTTGGGAGCAGGTTAATTCAACTATTGTTGTTTAGTTATTGTTCAACTATTGTTGTTTAGTTATTATTCATAAATGAGTATTGTTCAAGATGCAATTTATAGAATAGAGTAGAAACCAAACCAAGACTAATATATAAATACAAATCAAAATCATTATATAAAAACACAAATATAGACTACAAAGACAAATTAGTAAAATAGAAACATAATTAAAACTACTAATACATTTCATAATACAATAGAAACACTCTTAAGACTAACTAATATAACTATTTCCATCACTGCTAAGATTATTAATATAGATATTTTCATATAGCCAAAATAAAAAGTGCAACAACGCAAATGATCTTGATTCTCCTTTCCCGCTTTCTCTCTTGGTCAAGTGATTTTATTCTTTTTAATAGACTCCATATAATTTTTTTGCTTGAGGAGGTATTTCATCATCGTACCATTAAAAATAATCGCATTCACCTCTTCTCTACAAAAATAATAGAAATAATTAAATTAAAATAATTAAACTACTAATTAATACAATAAAAGAATCAGCATCCTAGTCACTACAGGAAGATAAAAATGGTAAAATTCTTACCTTTGTATTTTTATAACAAAGTTGAATTGGAACCAAGACAAAAAAAGTTAAAGAATCGACGTCCTATATTAAGTTGTGTCCACGAAGTTTTCAATTCAACACTGACCCCATATCGATAGAATACAGTTGCATTTGAACAAGATGAAGTCAACAAATTTGACATTGATGATAGTAATGATGGAATTTTCTTAGGAAGATGACGAAAAAAGAATTTTGTTATCTCTACTAGTAGTAATGACAACTTTATTGTGAAGAAGAAAAAGAAAATTAGATGAAATCTTATACATATAGCAATGGTGAAAAGGAGGAGAGAATGTGGTAGGTGAGAAATTAAAAAGGATGAAGAAGAATAAAATAGAGTTTAATAAATTTAAATAAATAATAAATGTCCAATTAGAAAAATAAAAGTGTCGTTACAACATATCAGCACGAAATTTGACTTCTCATGCACCTGAAGGGAGGTGCTGCTCATGTTGAGTGTCATCTCAATGAGGTATGCCTGATAGGTAGGCTTTTGAAGGGAACGAGAGTTTAATAGGAAGACAACCTTGTTGAGGTGTTTAACCAGAAAAAACGTACAAGTATAGGGGCCACTTATGCCTTTTGTTAGGACCCGCAACGTAATTTAAACCCCGAGCGTCCTTAATTGGTTCGATTTAATAAAGTATTGGGACCTATG
>JAOTQJ010031408.1:0-15948 GCA_025642045.1 Solanum sejunctum
TTGGCGACCTAATTTTACGAATTGGCTAACCGCATCAGTGCATGCAATCAAATTTTATTTAAAATTGAGAAAACTTGATCAATGAGAAGAAGAAAATATCATTTACTAGAGGTGATAAACTTCTAAAGGTGAAGGTACATCTTATAAGAAGTTAATACTAATTATATTATATATAAGTAAAATAATTTATTTATTCATTAACCAAAAAGAACCAAAAGGTCCCACAATTATTATGTATAAAATGCAACTTTTGGTCTTTCCTGCTCATGTTTACTTTTTCTCTTTGAAGCAATATCCGTAAAAAAGAGATGCTTATGGCAAATGGAAAAACTGATAATTAAATGACAATGAATTGTCAATAAATGATATATTTGTAGTAACATTTGAAAGATGAAAGTAATTCAAGCGTGGGTTGACTATGATGAGTCATAAAAATGATTAAAAAGGGGTCACTAAAAAGTCTTAGATACAAAGTAAATAAATATTTAATAGGAGGTTATTATAATTAACATTTAATTAAATTAGATATTTTATAGCATTTTGAAAAAGCACCTTTTTTTTGTTAAAATAACTTAAAAACTTATAAATTTGTATTAACATTAAAATAAAGCTTATTGTTCCATTTTTTGACATAACCAAATTAACTCAAAATACGAATTAATTTACAGTTATAAATCGATTAGATATTACGTAAGAACTAATAAACTTGTCTTGATTAAAGAAAAGTTCTTTGCAGTAACAAATCTATGGTACAAAGAAGACTCATAGATATGTTTTATTAAGAATATATCAAGAATTGACAAAATAAATGGAGAAACTGTAATTTTTTGAATTGATTATCATCCTATTCAAGTTATATTTGTTCTGATTTCCGACCTTGTTTTGAAATTAGACATACTCATTTTTCATCATAGCCATACTTTAAAATAAGAATAATACCGAGGCAGAATAAGATAGGGTGTGATAGATTCATAAACATCTTTAAGAAAAAATCATGCACGGTAAGGCGGGTCCCAGAGTGAAAATTAAATCTCTTGAATTAAACTTAGAATGCTTAATTTATTCTTCAAGAATCAATTGATTTCATAAAATTTTGAATTAACTCATTATATTATTATTATTATTATTATTATTATTTGTCATGCCCCGAGAGGGTACCCTAGATCTGACAGGCACTCGGAGACTATTGCTAGCCCCCAATAGGACCACTCAGTCTCTTTGCCATCATTCAGTCAATTCATCAATAGAATAGAAATAATATAATAATAATAAATATTATCCTATCAGTGGGCTTATACTATCAATCATCAGTCTATCATAAGGAAATGGAATAGATAACAAAAATCTCAAATGTAAGGAATGAAAGAAAGAGGGAAAAGAACCACCGACATCAACATCAATATCTATGTCTATGAAGCCTCTATACTATAGTCTAAAATGGTACCATGACAGGCCATGACTACCAAATATCAAGTAAAAAGAACTATCCAACAATAAAAATAAATATCCTCTGAATGTTGGGGAGCACTCACCACTGTCAAGAATGAAGAGCTCTAAACCTCAACGATCGGGTTGCTAAAGTCATCGGTCTATAGTATCTGCATCATAAAATGATGCATCGTGAGAGGGGTGTTAGTATATGAAATGTAGTGTATGTAAAATGAGCTAAAAAAAGGAAACAGTTTAATCATCACCCATCCATCACTCAGCCTTACCTCAAATATAAAGGACAAGACTCTATCGCCTCACTAACTATCAAGCATCAAATATTTACACCACATCGGAGTTCTATTATCATGAAACCTATATCGGAGTTTCTATAACTGACAACCACTACCTATGAGCCGGTAGTGATACAACGAAGTGATAACGTTGCCACATCTGTCCAGTACCTTGCTGAGGTAAAGGACGAGTCTGTCAATAGATCCAAAAGTCTGTCAAGTTCCCTTTCGGGACAAGGAAGCATTCATTTTCATGCTCTAATCGTCTCCTACGCTGGTCACATAGTTAATAGGTTCGAATAGGACTCACTCTTAACCATTTTGGTGCTAATACTCCATTCAGGACTCAACATATTCATAAATCTATCAATCCATCAAGAACTCTCATCACCCAACCTTTACGGGCAAAATTATCTATTCAATATAAGGGAATTATACCCATTCAAATCTATCAACAATAATTTCAGCTATCACAGTCACCAACACACTCACCTCAGGACTTAGACTCAGTCAAGCATTATTTTCAAACATTCGAGGCTCTAGACATCCCCCTAAGTTCATTATTCAAGTCTTTACTAAGAGTAATTTTAAGGATCAAATAATAATCACTTAGTAATTAAAATATACAGTAAAAGTTAAACATGATGCTCATCAAACTTGGATATAAAAATATAGTTTAAAGAATTAAAACAAGAATTCAAGATAATATCCAAGAATTTAATACTAACAATCAAGAAATTTCAAGAGAATATGATTCAAGATTTTTGACGTATGATTTCCTTAACCTAACTCTATATTGTCACATGGGAGATCAATCTCATGCTTTTGAGTAGCCTTTTACAAACCTATAAATGAATATTTCTTTATGAAATTTGAAAGATTTTTGGAACCCTTACTCTTTCTCTCCTTTTTTTCTCTCTGACTTAGCATAAAAACTTTGAAAAATGGGTTTAAAACCCTTTTCATACAAATGTATGTTTAAAAATTGACCTGGGGATTGAAAAAATATATCAGGAAGGAGAAAATTGCCCTTACTAAATTAAAATAAAAAAACTGCATCCCCGCGCATTAGTGCATGATGCGCACTAGTGCAAAAATGCACTTTTTTGCGATTTCGTCAGTTTTCATAATTTTCAAAAAATCACAAGTGTGTTTTGTGTCCACTCCGAGTCACAGAAGGGATGCAGAAACCTCTCTGTTTTAGGCTCACTTTGATAAAAATAAATCATATTTTTTCGCGATAAATTTGAATCGAGATCATTTTCTGACTTAGTTTTTCACACTGATAGTAAATCTGGTCTCAAATTTTCCACCAGAACTTGGGAAGACACGTTGTGCACATGATAAAATTTAGGGGCATTTTAGTAATTTTATGGGGTATTACATCATCTCCCCCTTAGAATTATTCATCCTCAAATTATGAGTAAAGGTCGAACACGGACTCAAATAACCTCGAAACTCATCTTATTTCTCTCTAGGGAACACTCGAACTCTCACTATCCATCATCTATCTACCTTTGTCTTAGACTTGGGAATGGGGTAAAACAAGGCATCAACTTAATGGAAAGGAATACTCGACGTTGATAAGAATAAGAATATTTACCTTCAACATCATCATCACTTGGACTGAATGGATGCGGGTATTTAAGTTTTATCGCTTCCTCGGCTTCCCCCGTAGCTTCTTCAGTGAATAGAGTCCTCCATAGGACTTTAACAAAGACTATATCTTTGTTCCTTAGCTTATGAACCTATCAATCAAGAATTTGGACTAGAATTTCTTTGTATGATAAGTTGTCCTTCACACCCGTACTCTCCACAGGAATTGCTAAAGCTGGATCCCTCAAACACTTTTTCAGCATATATACATGAAACACTGGGTGAACTCTCGAAGGCAAGTCTAACTCGTAAGCAACCTTCCCAATTCATCTTACAATATAGTATGGCTTGATATAATGGGAAATTAGCTTTCACTTCTTACCAAATCTCATGACACCCTTCATAGGTGACACTTTCAAGTACACCCAATCATCTACCTTGAACTCCAAGTCTCGTCTTCTCACATCTGTATATGACTTATGGCAACTCTAGGCTATGTTCAACCTTTCTTGGATGACTTTCACCTTCTCCATATACTGGTATATAAGGTTTGGCCCAATCAACTCGGCTTCACCCACCTTAAACCAGTCAATCGGGGATCTATATCTTCTCCTGTACAATGCCTCATACGGGGACATCTAAATGCTTATATGGTAATTATTATTATATGAAAACTCATTCAATGGTAAATGATGCTCCCAGTTTCCTTTGAAGTCAATAACACATGCCCTCAACATATCCTCTAAGGTTTGAATAGTGCGCTCTGTCTGCCCGTCTGTCTGAGGGTGAAAAGCACTGCTCAAATTCACCTTTGTACCCAATCCCTTCTGGAAGGATATCCAAAATTGAGAGGTAAATAGAGCTCCTCTGTCTAAGATGATAGAAAAGGGAATCCCAAGCAACCTCACAATCTCCCGAATGTAAAGTTGGGCATACCATCAACCGTATAAGTTGTCATCACTGCCAAAAAGTGGGTTGATTTAGTCATCCTGTCAACAACCACCCATATCAAATCATGATACTTTCTGGATATTGGTAAAGCCGATAATAAAATCCATGTTGATCACCTTTCATTTCCACTCTGGAATTTCAAAGTTCTGAGCCAACCCACACGGTTTTTTATGTTCAACCTTAACCTGTTGGCAATCAGGATACTTGGAAACAAATTCAGCAATTGCTTTCTTCATCCCATTCCACCAATAGACTTTCCTCAAGACATGGTACATCTTGGTGGATCCAGGATGAATGGAATACCTCGATCTATGAGCCTCGGCCATGATTCTATCTCGAACACTATCACCTTCAGGCGCACACAGTCTCCCTTGATATCTCAATACCCTATCTCCCCCTTTGGAGAAAACCATTGCCTTTTGCTTATGAACCATTTCTTTCAATTGGCATAAGACAGGGTTTTGGTCTTGCTTTTTTGTCACCTCTTACACTAAAGATGAAGTAGAACCATTCTGAACATTGACCCCACCTTTGTTGTTCTCCTAAAGTTGCACTCCCAATCAAGCCAATCTATGCATCTTCTTGGCTAATTCTCTCTTTTCCTCCTCCACATGGGCAGTGCTACCCATAGATATCCTGCTAAGAGCATCAGCAACAATGTTAGCCTTACCTAGGTGATAGAGAATGCTCGTACAATATTCCTTGAGCAACTCCGTCCATCTCCTCTACCGCAGGTTGAGCTTTTTCTGGCTGAACATATACTATAAGCTCTTGTGGTCAGTGAACATGTCCACATGCACTCTATACAAATAGTGACACTAGATTTTAAGGGCGAACACCACTACTGCCAACTCAAGATTATGAGTCGAATAATTCTTCTCATGGACCTTAAGCTTTCTACAAGCATAAGCTATCACCTTCCCTCTGTTCATAACTACACAACCCAATCAAACTCTGGATGCATCACAATATATCACGAAGTCACCCATTCAATCTGGTAAGGTCAACACTGCTGTTGTAGTCAATCTAGTCTTCAACTCCTGTAAACTTTTCATACATGCCTCAGACAACTGAAAGTTAGCCTTCTTCTAAGTCAGCTTTGTCAAAAGGGCTGATAGAGAAGAGAAGCCTTCAATGAATTTGTGGTAGTACCCGAACAGACCTAAGAAACTTCTTATTTGCATGGGAGAAGTGGGTCTTGGCCAGTTTTTAACCACCACAATCTTTTGCATATCCACTCGAATACAATCTCTCGAAATAATATGGCCTAAGAAAGCCACTGACTTGAGCCAAAACTTACACTTGGAGAATTTTGCATACATCTCATGATCTTGGAGTATTTGCAAAACCACTCTAAGGTGATTAGTATGCTCTTCTCTATTCCTTTTATACACTAGGATTTTATCAATAAATATGATCACCAACATGTCAAGATAGGGTCTGACTACCCTGCACATCAAATCCATAAAAGCTACGGGTACATTTGTCAACATGAAATACATGACCAAGAACTCAAAGTGGCCATACCGTGTCCTAAAGGCTGTCTTTGGAATGTCAATTTCCCTTACCTTCAACTGATGCTAACCCGATCTGAGTTCTATCTTAAAGAAATAAGTAGCACCATAAAACTGCTTGAAGAGGTCATCTATTTGGGGTAGAGGATACTTATTCTTTATGGTAACCTTGTTCAACTATCAGTAGTCTATACACATCCTCAAAGAACTATCTTTCTTATGCATGAATAGGATGGGATCATCCCAAGGAGAGACACTAGGCCTTATAAAACCTTTCTCTAGCAAGTGTTTCAATTGCTCTTTCAATTCTTTTAACTCTACAAGGGCCATTCTATAGGTTGGAATTAAAATAGGTTTGGTATCAGGATGAACGTCAACCCCAAATTTAATATCCCTATTTGTAGGGACTTTGGGAAGATCATCAAGAAAGACCTCGAGAAACTCATTCACTATCAAGGTTAACATAAGAGTAGGAGACTCAATATCATTAGACTTAACTCGCATGAGCTGGTAAATACAACCCTTGGATATCAATTGTCTAGCTCAAAGATAGGATATGAATTTGCCCTTAGGGGCAACAGAATTCCCTTTGGACTCTAAGGTAGGCTCATTAGGAAATTAAAACTTGACAATCCGGGTTCTACAGTCAACAGAAGCATAACAAGCATGAAGGCAATCCATGCCTCTTACTACAACAAAATCAACCATCTCCAACTCTATCAAATTAGCTCAAGTGTCTCTATGATAAATAGACACCACATAATCCCTGTAAACCCTTAGTTAGGATAGATCACCAGTAGGAATAGACACATAAAAGGGCTCAAGTGAACACTCAGGAAGAATACCAAACTTTCTAGCTATATAAGGGATCACAAAAGACAACGTGGCACCTGGATCAAGCAAGGCATAGCAATAATAAGTAAAGACATGAAGCATACCTGTGACATCTGGTGCTGCCTCCTGCTTCTGACGATTATAGTATAAAGATGGTTTGTCCCGCCTCCTTTACCCATAGTCATAGCACCCCTCTACTGATTACCTACTAGAGGTGCTATCAAAGAGTGAGATTTGCTGCTCCCCTCACCTCATCTCCTCTTTGAACACTCATAGTTACAATGACCAGCCTGATGACAAGCATAACATACATCCTTGCCAACACAGCACTAACCCAGATGAAGCTTATCACACTTGCTGCAAGGTGACTTTCCCTGTATACCCTGAGCCATACTGGCCTGAGATTGGGTGCCTGGGGTCCTGAAATTCTGATGATCCTGAGATTTATGATCATACCTAGTTGGTTGCGCGGGCGCACTGGCTGTAGATGGTGTAGGATGTGATGATCTCTTCTGAAAATAAGATTTATCACCTTTAGTCTATCTCTGCAGGCTAGGCTCATACCCACTAACTTCGCTTTCCTACTCAAATGCTCTTTTCTATCCCTCCTCTTATCTTCCTCTGTCTGCTGGGCATACACTACAAGTTTGGAGATGTCCATGCCAGGAATGAGCAATGCATCCTTACACTCTCTCTGCACATGTCTAGCTAGGCTAGACACAAATCTCCTTGTCTTTTGCCTTAGATCCTTCACCATATCAGAAGCATACATTGACAATTTGATGAACTTAAGGCTATGCTCTTTCACAGTCATCCCTCCCTGCTTCCGATTCACGAATTCATCTGCCTTTGCTTCCCTTAATTCTTGAGGAAAGAAGTGATCAAGAAAGGCGGATTCACACTCCTCCCATGTTGTAGGCTTCATATCCTCCCCTCTACTCCCATCCCACTGAGTGTACCATACATTAGCCACGTCCTTCAGCTAGTAGGACGCAAGCTCAACTCCCTCAATCTCCGTTGCATGCATAGCCCTTAAAACTTTGTACATCTCGTTAATAATTTCTGTAGGTCCTTCTCCACCTTCGACCTCATATACATAGATAGGTTTATCCTTAGAAAGTCCCTTAGCCGGTTGCAGCTCAGGGCTCCTGTGAACTAGAACTAGGAACCTGACAACTGTGGCTATTTCCCTTGGAGGCCACCAACTGAATCAGCATGGTGATGGCTCCTATAAATTCTACCTCAGTAGTGGGAGTTGGCTGA
Source organism: Solanum sejunctum (assembly GCA_025642045.1). Classification (NCBI taxonomy): domain Eukaryota; kingdom Viridiplantae; phylum Streptophyta; class Magnoliopsida; order Solanales; family Solanaceae; genus Solanum; species Solanum sejunctum. The sequence continues at coordinate 7,880 of JAOTQJ010031408.1, forward strand.
GGATGAGCAGGGGGCACCTAAGGGACCTCAATAGTCCTAGCAGGGCATCCCCGTCTCCTTGTCTGAGTCTGAATCATAGCCTTCGATTGGGTGTTTTCAGGAACGGGAGATGGGGCATCTCTTTGAGCGACTATTCTCTTAGGTGACATTTTCTGTATGTGTAAAGCGCATGAGTTAAAAGTAGAATTTCACAAGTTAACTCTATAGCATGAACTCAGATTATGGAAGAAGGGTAACACTTCTAATGTCGTATAGCCTCCTGCTTATGAAGTGTTGTGCACAACACACCCATAAAAAAAATTCTACTTGACACGCTTCATAGACTCTCTAGAACACTTGAACTATGGGCTATGATACCAAATTTTGCATGCCTTGAGAGAGTACCTAGACATGACTGGCACTCGAAGATTATTGCTAGCCCCCAAGTAGACCACTCAGTCTCTTTGCCATCGTTCAGTCAATTCATTAGCAGAATAGAAATGATATAATGATAATAAATGATACCATATCAGTGGGCTCATAATATCAATCATTAGACTGTCATAAGGAAATGGAATAGATAATGAAAATCTAAATGTAAGGAATAAAAGAAAGAGGGAAAAGAACCCCCGATATCAACATCAATCTATGTCTATGAAACCTTTATACTATAGTCTGAAATGGTACCATGAGAGGCCATGGCTACCAAATATCAAGTAAAAAGAACTATCCAACAATAAAAATAAATATCCTCTGAATGTTGGGGCAGACTCACCACTGTCAGGAATGAAGAGCTCTGCACCTCAACGATCTAGCTGCTAAAGTCATTGGTCTGCATCAGAGGGGCGTTAGTACATAGAATGTATTGTATGTAAAATGAGTGGAACACCCCACATCTTACAACACTAGTTCTATGCAAATGAAACATGATATGACTTTTCAAATCAGTGCCAATTTTTAAAAGTGCTTGAATCTCGAATTAGAGGACGATGTACATGTCTAACGCTGAAGAGGGTCGACTGAAAATAAGTTTTAAGTGCAATGGAAGAGATCACGACTTTAAATGAAGTAAGAGAAGTGAGGTGCTTGTAGGACTTAGTAAGCTAGCCGATGAGTCACCTACTTGCTTAGCTTTAATTTGCTAGCTAAATGGAGACAAGGCCCGACATCGAATTTGTCCAATTCCAATTATGAATAAAGTCCATGTTAAGAGTGAAACTTTAGACTGTATTTTACCATCATAAATACACAATATTTTTAGCCCAAGTTGAATAGTAAAAGGGTCCAAGTATATTACAACCCACTTGACTAATTGGGCCCAAAACTAAGTAAGGTAGAAAGGAAAAAATAGGCAGCCAAGGCCCAACCAATTAACCCAATAAGGCCCAAGTGAAAGGGGAAAGAAGTTACATCACCAACTTAGTAAAGTAAGGATAAAAATGCCTTTGTAAATCAGCCAAAGTCTCCCTTTAAAAAGGGTTTAAAATAGCTCCCATAAGCCATTCTAATTTGAACAAAAAAATCATATTGCCTTCCAAGTTTTCTCTCAACTCTTTCTTGACTTTACAAGCATCCAGAAGAGACTTTTAGGGTTCTTGGATAAGCCCTATACCTTTAAGCTAAAGTTAAGTGATTATAGTTGTGTGTTTAGTAAGGTTTCTTCATGAAAAATAAGAGACTGTGTTAGTTAGGTATATGCTGAAAATTTTGGACATCATGTGTTCCAAGATTGTTATACATGTTTTCTTGTTTATTTGGAAGATTTTCTATTTTTGGTTGGATTGATTATGAAGTATGGCTACTATTATTAATGATTATTGGTTATTTAATGATTTATAGAGGCTGTTGAACCACCTTTACAGTCCGCAAAATTGAGTTCTTATAGGATATCACAATTATGTTCTTAGTATGAACTTGTGGGCTGATGGATGGAAGGCTATTGCCTCACGTCCTTAATGACTGATTTGGTACTATTTTAAGACTATTTTAAGGGTATTTTCATATATATATGTGTTGAGTACAATTTGGGTAAAGTTGAAACAGGTTCGGGATTGTCGACATCAAAATGTAGCGAAGGGGTGTAACGTTATACTGCCTATTTGTATGTTGCATAAAATTATTTTGTGTTATACTTTGTGGGCTATTGTAAGACTATTATGGCAATAAAAAATGCTAAACATGATATGTATATGAGAATTTCTATTAGAAAATATGATTAGGGGTGGAAAGGTTGAAAGAATACGCTTAGGTTTACAATTATATGCTTGCTGCCCGTATGTTATTTTTTATAAGATTGGGCTGCCAAGATATATCTATTGGTTGTTAATGCTAGTTTTATTACCTACTATGTTGTAGATAAATATTTGGAGGAATGAAAGTTTATCTCGAGGTAATAGCAAGCTCGTACAACGAGGTATGTAAGGATACTTTATTTCATATTATTTGGCTTGAAACATAGATCCTTCCTTGGCATATAAAGGCACTTACCAACTCCGACATAACTACTAACCGTATCTCAACTCTTTCACATGTTCATATGCTCCCATACATAGTCACCTTTAAATCTGTATACATACTTGGATACTAAGATACACAAATTCATTCTACTAAATAAAGTTCATGTGTTGTTCTACCTCCTATGTATTTTATTATTTGTGTAACTTACTCCTTTCATTGTGGTGTTGTCTTTTGTGATTATTTACATGTCAATGTTGTATATATAGTCCTATAGCTCCAATAATACGACCACTAAAAGAATCATCTCAAAGGTAATTGAAAGATAAAGTAAAGTATATTGCTTATTGATGGGTGGTAACTCGAGAGGTGGAAGAATCACCTAGCCAGGGCCAATCCTATCACGAGAGGTAGCCCAAGGGGTTAAAGAAAAAGCCTAGCCAGGGCTAATCCTGATTTTATATTTACCACTGATTAGCTAGTCATTTGTATACATGTTGTGCACAGATTATATAGTAAAGGTAAAGTAATAAAAAGGAACATAAAGTACATGATCCCATAGTATAACTAAAGGCGATCTCTTATCCTACACTAGTACATAGTTCCATTTGAGTTGTTGCTTCACATAGAGTGTTTTCCATCTTACATATTTAGTACATTATTCATACTGACATCCCTTAAGGGGGACCTGCACTTCATGCTGCAGGTAAAGGTGCTAGTAGATCTCCCTAGTAGGAGTATAGGATATCTAGCTGTTGTTACCAAGCTCCAGGTTGCTTCAGATCTTTGTGCATCTAGAGCTTATGTTATTGTATTGTATAGTTAGTCAAGGCGGGGCCTGTCCCGACCCTTGTGAGGTACTTTTGCCTTATCTAAAAGCTTTGTAAACTATGTAAATTAAAGTATGGTCATGTCTCGTACTCTAAGCATCGTGGTCCCAACGGCCTAGCCATATGCATTTTCTTTTGGCTTGTTATTACTGTTTACTTTCTTAAAGGCATGTTGAATGTAGAAATCCCTTATAATATGTACAGAAAGCATATAGATACAGGTTGGTTCTCTTGGGATTCATTAGCAATGGCTACCTGTCCACCCTAATGGGACTTTGGGTGTGACAACGGGCTAAAAAAAGGAAACAGTTTAATCATCACCGGTCCATCAGTCAGCCTCACCTCAGATATAAAGGAGAAGACTCTATCACCTCACTAGCTATCAAGCATCAAACATTCACATCACATCGGAGTTCTATCATCATGAAACCTATCTAGGAGTTTCTATAACCAACAACCACTACCTATGAGCCGATAGTAATACAACAAAGTGATGTCATTGCCACAACAGTCCAGTACCATGCCGGGGTAAAGGACGAGTCTGTTAGTGGATGTCAAGTCCCTTCTGGGATAAGAAAACATCTGCTTACATAGTCTAATCCTCTCCTATGCTGACCACATACTTAATGGGTTTGAGTGGGACTCACTCTTACCCATTTTGGTGCTAATAGTCCTCCGAGGACTCAACATGCTCATAAATCCATCAATTCATCAAGACTCTCATCATCCGACCTCTACAGGCAAGATTATCTATCCAATCTAAGGGAATTATATCCATTCAACTCTATCAACAATAAGCTATCATAGTCACCAACACACTCACCTCACGACTCAGACTTAATCAAGTATTACTTTCAGACATTCAAGGCTCTAGACATCCCTTTAAGTTCATTATTCAAGTCTTTACAGAGAATAATTTTAAAGATCAAGTCACAATCACATAGTAATGAAAATATATAATAAAAGTTAAACATGATAAATATCAAACTTGGATATAAAAATATAGTTTAAAAAATTAAAATAAGAATTCAAGATACTATCCAAGAATTTAATGCAAACATTTAAGAAATTTCAAGAAAACATGACTCAAGATTTTCTACATATGATTTCCTCATCATAACTATATATTGGCATATGGGAGATCAATCTCATGCTTTTGTGTAGCCTTTATATACCTAGGAATGAAGATTTCTTCAAGAAATTTGAATAATTCTTGGAACCCTTACTCTTTCTCTCCTCTTCTTCTCTCTAACTTAGCATAAAAACCTTAAAAAAAATGGGTTTAGAACCCTTCTCGTACAAATATAGGTTTAAAACCCGACCTGGAGATATAAAAATATATCAAGAAGGATGCAATTGCCCTTCCCAAATTAAAATAAAAAAATTGCATCCACATGCACTAGTGCGTGGCGTGCAATAGTGCAAAAATGCCTTTTTTGCGATTTCATCAGTTTTCGTAAATGTTTGAAAAATTATAAGTGTGGTTCTGCATCCACTCTGCGTCGCAGATGGGGTACAGAAACCTCAATATTTTAGGCTCACTTTGACAAAAGTAAATCATGTTTTTTCGCGATAAAGCCGAGTCGAGATCATTTTCTGACTCAATGTTTCGCATTGATCGCAAATCCGGTCTCCGATTTTTCATCAGAGCTTGAGAAGATACATTGTGTGCACGATAAAGTGCGGAGCGTTTTAGTAATTTTTTGGGGTGTTGCATTATTATTATTATTATTATTATTATTATCATTATTATTATTATTATTAGAATTTATTTTTCTATATATTAACAAATCTTATATTCACTTACAATATAGCTTTTTACCAACATTTCCTATAAAGTAAAAAAAATAAAAACTAAAAATAAGATAAATAACTGATAATCTCTGTTAAGAAAATGACTGTAAATATGAACTAAAATAGAACAAAAAGAATCTGTAGAATACTAAATTTAAATTAATTTATGTTTTAAAATGTTAGTAATTTATAGACACTAGTTTTTTTTAGTTAATCTGATAATATTTAAAATGTTCAATAATAAGAGCATTTCTAGTTATTTTAAAAAATATTTATTAATATTTATATTAAATATAACAACTGGTTAAAAAAATAAAGTAAACAAATTTTTGGTAAGAATAAAAGAAAGGGTGAGTGGAAGAAAAATGATAAAAAAAGTAAAAAAAAAAAATGGGTTCACTGTTAAAGTGTCAAAAGAAGAATGAAGAGTCACACAACTACTATTGATTATGCCTTTACTATTATAAAATTTTTCTGTTTGGTGAGAAGAGAAAATGTTTTTCAATTTTCTCATATTTAGTTGACTTGAATATTTTGGAAAATGCTACCCAAATAAATTTATTTTCCTCTAATTTAAGGAAAATAATTTTCCTACATGAAGTAAGGAATACATTCTCAAAATTGTCTTTTAATGTCATCACTTGACCTGAGATCCAATCTTGATCGAGGACTCAACTCCAAATTCCGATCTTGACTTTGCAACCCACTTCATCTATAGCTCGAGAGCTAACTCTTGACTTCTAACCCTTGGCCTCAATCTGATCCTAGGTTGGCAAGTGGGGCTTGGGTTAGGAAGTAGGTTAGGGTCAAGGCTAAGAGTTTAGTTTTGGGTCGGGCTCAAATTTAAGGTTGGGAGTTAGGTATTGGATCGGGGTTATAAGTTTAGTTTCGAGAGTGTTAGGTTTGTGTCGGGTCTCTGGTTATGATCAAGTTTAGGAAATCAGTGATCACGCAAGAGTTGGATCCCTAATTAGGATCAAGAGTTGGGGTCATATATTGGGTGCATAATTCGGGTCACGAATTGAGGAGATTACGACCTTAAATAAAGTGAGAGAATTGAGGTGCTTGTAGGACTTAATAAGCTAGTAGGTGAGTCTCATACTTGCTTAGCTTAAATTTGGAAGTTAAACAGAGATGCGACTCGACGTCAAAATTGTTCAAGTTTGATTATGAATAAAGTCCATGTTAAGAGTATAACTTTGACCCATGTTTTAGTATCATAAATGGTTTCTTTGATCAGCCCAAGAAGTATAATAAAAAAGGGCGACAAAGACATCACAATACACTTAGCAAATTGGGCCCAAAAAAACCAAGTAAGAAAAGTCGGCAAAATAGGGAGCCTAAGTCCATCAACTTGGAGGCTCATTTTGGCCCAAGTTTAATGGACAAGCTACTGGATAATTAGCTTATTAATGTGTTGTGTAAGATGGTCAAAATACCAACAGAAGGTCAGCCAAAGTAGTAGTATAAAGAGGGGTCCTAAGCAGCAAATATCCATTCACTTTTAACTTGTAAACTTTCTGCTTTCTCCCAACTCTATTGTTCTTCTTTCTTCACCTTGCAAAGCAGCTAAATATCTCTCCTAGGGTTCTTGGATAAGCCCTACACCTTGAAGTAAGTGTTAAGTAAGTTTACATATATGTTTAGTGTAGTTCTCTTATGAAAAACAAGAAGTATATGTTAATATGTTGGTGCTGGAAATTCTGGGCAGATTGCATACTAAGGATTCTTGTGTAGTTTTCTTGTTAATTAAGAGGTTTTATCCTGGTGGATGGCTTTATTATATATTAATACTTAATTATGCAAAAATGATTGGTTTTACAGCAATTTAAAAAGGCTGATCAACTACTTTTACAGTCCACAAAAATGAGTCATTATATGATATCGCAATTATGTACTTCATATGAACTTGTGGACTGTTGGAGAGCAAGTTGTTGCTTCACATCCATAATAACTGATTTATTGTTATTCTAAAACTAGTTCATATCTGGTTGTATGTATAAATGTTGTTGGAATAGTTTGGTTAAATTTGAAATAAGTTTGGAGTTGTCGACGTCGAAGTGTAGCGAAGGAAGGTAACGTTATGTTGTCCGTTTTAGATTGTGTGGAATTGTGATGTGTTGTGCTTTGTGGGCTATTGTAAGGCTGTTATGGACTTAAAATAGGTTGTACATGATGTGCATATGCTAATGTGTATTATAAAATACGATTAGGGGTGGAAAGGTTAAAGGAATACGCCCGGGTTTATAAACACCCGTTTGCTGCCCATGTATTGTTTTCTTATGTCATTGGGATGCCAAGGTGTATCTATTGGCTATTAATTCTAGTGTTATCACTTACTATCTTGTAGATATGTATTTGGAGGAAGGGAAGGTTATCTTGAGGTACTAACAAGGCCCGATGATGAGGTATGTAAGGTTACTTGATTTAGTATCACTTGGCATGAAACATAGATCCCTCATAGGTACATAAAGGCACTTGACAACTCCGACACAAATATTAACCATGTCTCTACTCTTTTACATGTTCATATGACTCTATACATAGTTACCTTTAAACCTTCCTAGATACTTTGACACCAAGTTATATGAGTTCCTGCTATAAAATAAAGTTCACAAGTTGTTCCATTTCATACGCATTGTATCATTTGTGTAATATACTCTTTTCATTATCATGTTGTCTTATGTGATCATCCCCATGGCATGTGCTACATATATAGTCTTATAGCTCTGATGTTATGGCCACCAAAAGAATCATCTAAAAGGTAACTGAAAGATAAAGTACACAGTTTGGATGGGTGGTAGCCCGAGGGGGTTCAAGAAGAACCTAGCAAAGGGACGATCCCAATACAGTATTACGGGTGGTAGCCCGAGGGGGTTCAGAAAGAACCTAGTATAGGGACGATCCCGATACAATTTACCACTGATCAGTTGGTCATTTGATTACAGCTGTGCACATATTTTATAGTACAAATTTTACAGTAAAGGTAAAGTGATATAAAGGACATAAAGT
>JAOTQJ010031419.1:0-15948 GCA_025642045.1 Solanum sejunctum
GTAGCGGTAAGGTCTGCGTACAATCTACCCTCCCCAGACCCCACTTGTGGGACATCACTGGGTATGTTGTTGTTGTTTTTTGAAATAAGATGACGAGAAACGATCGTTTAAGAAAAAAGAGGTGTAAAAAGTGAATTTTGAAAACATAATAGCAATAACAACAACAACAACAATAACAATTTTAATAAATATAGAAATGTGACAAATAATAGTAAAAAGGTAATTTGATTACATTATTAATTTAGAAGATCAAAATAATGAATTAGAAGAAATGAGGGTCAAAAATAGGTGTCAACAATATCCAAATCAAAACTAATCATAACTCAACAATCTAGTCTATGAAGTCTCTATCTAAACTATATAGACGGTACCATGACAAGTCATGACTACCTCAATCAAAAGGAAATAAAATATTAGACTCGAGCTAGGTGATAGTTAAATGTGCATCCTTCGGAAGTAGGGGAGGACTCACCAAATCCGCTGACTACAATAGATTGTCAACGGTGCGCCTGTTGATGATCTATAGTACCTATCCATGCATCATTAAATGATGCAGTTCAAATGACATCGGTACATGGAGTGTACAAGTATGTAAAATGGCTAAATAAAATTGATATAGGTAGAATAATAACCAATGCATAAATACTTAATTTAAATGTCAAATGTCTATCTAAAGCAAGAATAAAGAGTAGACAATGACCAATCAATACAAATCTAAACCAGTCCGAACCCAATCCAATCATTTCAGAGTACTATTAGTATAGAACATATCTGAAAGTTTCTCTTATTTAACAACAATCAGTTATGAGCTTGTGATCATACAACAATCTCGTTGATATTGTCATAACCATTCAGTTTATGCCTGGGTAAAGATCGAATTGATCTAAAATAGATCCAACCAATCAAGTCCTCTATTGTTTCAGGGACCTATCAAGAGGAACATCTAACTTAACACTTTCAATTCTCTCCAACATTTGGCAATGTAGCTATTAAGTTTGAGTTAGAGATACTTTTAGTCAATTCGGTACTCAATACTCTTCCAAAGACTCAATGCTCATCAGATAATCTATTCCAAAAAAAACCAGTGAGTCTCTTAATGGACTCTTTCAAGTCATCAATTCTCTTTAATAAATCTTTCAACAATTCGACAAATCAATCTCATCAACTTTTCAAGAGTGAATTAGACAATCACGTAGGAGGACTTTCAATTTACACCAATATTTAGAGTTCAAATTTTAATATTCAAAGAATTATCAAGTTGTATCAACCTACCATCATGCACACATCACAATCACAATTAGCATTCTCAAATCAAGGCTCTAAACTTAATCCCTATGTTCATTCACACAATCTTTTGTGAAGTGATATATAAAATTTGTGAAATAACTTAAGAGTATTGATTTAGTAAATCAAATTTATAATGATCATCAACATGTGAACATATGTAGGATATATATAATTCACAAGAAAGCATTCAAGAGATCGTGCATAGAGACTCAATGCCTTCACCTTTCAATTTATCTCAATCAAGAGGCACATGAAAGAATAATTCCATGCTTTAGGTTAGGCTTACATACCTGGGATGAAGTTTGACAATCGATTTGCACAGGTTTCGGCTTCAATCGTTCGAATTCCTAGCTTCTCTTCTCCTCTTCTTAGCCCTAGTCATTTCTTAGAATGTTAAGAAGGCTTAGGAATGGGTTTTAAGACCTATTTTATAATTAAAATAACCTATATTGGTTGTGGGTTAAATTTATGAGGGGTAGGGAAAGGTCTAGAATGCACCAAAAAAAACTGAAAATTTTGCACTACGAAAAATCAAGTTCGCATTGCGGACTTGGGCAGTCCATGGGCAATTTTCATTAAAATTCTTTTGAGCGAGTTTCTAGTTCCATAAAAGATATTAGAATCGCCATTAAGTGCAAATCTGTGATAAGTCTGCGATGACATGTCACACACTTTTTTGGAATTATGTTTTTGCTTCAAAAAATAATCTTTTGATCTGGTAGCTCTAGAAACCAACTAGGACCATTAACCCACATAATATTTTGTGCTAATCGCATTTTTGGCCTTTGATTTTTTTAAAAAAGTTTAGGAAGATGCATTATGCGAGCGCTTCTTATCTAGGGATATTTTAGTAATTTTACATGGTGTAAAATCTTCCTTCTTAAGGCCCTTAGATCGTACACCCACAAAGTCATGAAAAACTTATAATCAACCAACTAGCCATCAACAACACCATGATATGCCTGCATGGCAACATTTATGCCTTGAATCTCTGTCAGAACATTTGTCATGGCCTCATCACTGCCTGTCATTACCTGAATGGCTTCCAATCATGCAACCTTTTCCCGCAATTTGTTGTATGAATTTCTACAATCTATTTTTGTGTTTAAACAACCTTTGCTCTGATAGTAGTTGATATTGGTTCAAGACTTGCGATCTAACCCAACAGGCAGCCTAACAAACAGACTCAACCCTCTTTTTGCCTCACTTTTTATCTAGGCCAACAAAAATAATGACTAAGAGATGAAGAACACAAGCATGTATAAGAACAAGTCCTAGATTTGTTACTAGACTCATGCCAACAAAGAAACACACAATGACTTAGCCTACAAAATTTGTCCAAGCCAATATGTTACCCTAGACTAACTGCTTATTCCTTTAAATAGGCCATAATGGCCCAGTCATGTGCCAACCATGTGCCTGCCAACTCAGTTGACATCCCAACTGAGAGGCTTAATTGAAAATTCAAATAACAAGTTTATTCGGGCTTGCTAACATGACAAAATGGCTAAACACTCATAGGAACGCCATCTGCCTATGCATGTGCACGGTACACGCGGGAAGACTTCAAATTTGGCGCCAATATCTTGCCATTGACACCCAAATTTGTGATTGCCTTGCATGTCTATACCATGCCTAGGCCCTACACATATGCTTTTGCCATGGAACAATACCCACCTTACACTACTTGTCATTGGGGTTTGATTTCCTACATCATTGACCTTGTCTAGCACCTAGCCTCAAACTTATTTAGCCATGACCATGCCACATCATAGCCCTGTCTTGCCTTAGATTGCCCCAACCTTGTCATGCTTTATCCACGTCCAGCCTTGCATTGCCTTAGCTTGCCCAGCCCTTGCTATGCCTTAGTGGCATCTTGCCTTGCATGCCCTGGCCACACTAATGCCACGGTCATGCTTCACTTGGACTTTACCTTGACTGAAGTTATGGGGCCTTGGCTAGGCTCATCAGGTAAATCACTAGCCAAACCCGAGACACTCGAACCATCAAGCTGAGGGTCTGACAATTAGTTACTAATGTATATATATATGTATAAAATTTTGCTGAGAGGGTTCAAGTGAATACCCTTGAGGATCCTTAGATTTGCCCTTCTTATTGAATTACAATTCCTATGGTGTCAAAAATTGTCACAATGATGTAGTTAACTCATTTAACATTTATTAATTATGGCAAATAATTATTATATATAAATTTAAGTTTGACCATATCCATCAGACTACATGCGAGGCGCATAGGGTAAAACTAGTATTTTTATAACCTATTTTTTATTAGTGAAATCTACACAGGAGTCGCATAATCAAATTGTAACTCTATTTTGCATAAGTGAAGTGAATGCAAGAGGAAAATAAAGTATAATTATATTTGAGTATGTGTCAAAATGAGCCCAAATATAGGTAACCCTCCAAAAATTTCATGGTTTGGGTGAAACGCCCGAAAAAGTGCATCTGACTTCACATTCTTGATCAGATGGAATCATTGAGTGGGATATTGGTGTAAACTGAATTTTAGAGGACCCATAGCGAAAAATGGATTTGTCAAAATTTCATTTCCAAAATCAGTTCACAATGGATGCATGATGCATAACCATTGCCGAGCAGTGTATTTTGTTGCCAATTTTTTTATTTAGGCCTAAGGCTTTGGGTCTTAGGCCTAAGCCTTCCTATGTATAAAAACACCTATACTTAGTCATTTTCGACCCCATATCTTTCAAGACATTCCCCAAAACTCCCTCTAACACTTAACCAAATATTTCATCCAAGTTCAAGTGTCCCAAACTAATTTTTGGATCTCAAGCACTTCATTCAAGCTTTAAATCCTCATTTAAATCTTCATCAAGGACATCTCCAAAGTTGAGCTATGTGGGTTTCAACCATTGGGTCCTTTCACCCATAGTGCCCGACTTTCCTTTTTAAGTAAATTGCATGTTTTGAAGTTGATTTATCTATGAGTATTCTCAGTATGAATTTGATTATGAACTATGTTGGGGTTTCATAAAATATTGACTATTTAATAATGTTTTGAGCTATGAATATATGATATATTATGAGATTTGATGAGGGATTTAAATGTATCATGCCTGAGTGTGTTACCAAGTATTGGTAGGTCAATTATCATTAAGTTTTATCACATGATTTCACTCTTGAATTGTATGATTGTAAACTAGCATTACACACCCACCAAGTATTTGATAAAATGTTCAGTTACGGATTCTTGAGTTATTGATGATCTATTATATGACTTATTAGTCAAGTGACTTTATAATGATGAAAGGAATGTCTGTATGTGATGATTTCATGAAAAGTATTTATGGTGTCGCAAGTTGACCACACCTTGTTGAGGGGGTGATATGCCTCAACCACCTTATTGGGGGGGACTATGTCCATACTACCATAATGGTCCATGTTGGAAGAACACAGGTGTACGCTTGGGGTATGGTGAGATAGGCCACAAAATTTTGGATTTCCCATATGGTTGACTCTTAGATCGAGGTAGTCATGTTGATCAAGTGGCTCAAGGAGGAGATGAGATACCCGATGCTATAACTGCTAAGTTAAAGTTCCCATGGATTTAGTGTGCATCATTAATAGGACTTGTATGCCCTAATTCTTCTCTATTCTTTTTGGTTGCTAGTGGGGCCTCTTGTGTGCCCAAGTTGTTGTGTGGACCTTTGGTATCTATACTTTTATTGGGTATGTTGTTGCTAGAAGGTTCATAGGTGTTGGTCTGGGTTTGTATTGCATTACGTCCTATTTTGTGGTTTGTAGAGTTGGATTGGTGGATTTGGATGTCATGTAGGAATAGAATAGTTGCATGTTTGTTGTGTCCTCATGGATAGTAGGACCCATAGAGATAGCTCTCTATTCCCTAATGAGCCCGTCTTTGAGTGGGAAGTTGTTAAATGGTAGCAAGGGTGGTAGTTCCATTTCATGTCATAAGGTACAATTGGTCTCTAATGGGTTGCATTTTATCATCTTGTGAAAATTAGAGGTGTTGAACCTAAGTTGTTTTGTTTATAGAATTTTTGGTGGTGGTAGATGAGGCCTTGAATGTCCCTTTTCGATATTTCGAATTTAGGGTTTATTGGTGATGATAATATGGTTCTTTGTCTAATGAGGTAGTGCATGTAAGTCATTTGAGTGTAGTACTACAAGTTTAAGCAAGAAGGTTGCATGCTAAGTAGGAGAGATGGGAAGTTTGGTGGTAAAAGGTTGCCTTCTTAGGTTATGTGGTGCTAGGTGAGGGTATAAAGGTGGACCTTGTAAGACAAAGGTGATTAGAGGTTGGCCTAGACCTTTGACTCCATTTGATATTAGGAGCCTCTTGGGTTTAGTGGGCTATTACCAGAGATTGTGAGTAGGCTCTCTTCTATTGTTGCTCCTATGACTTATTTGACCCTAAGTAAGGCCATCTTGTGACCGAAGTTTTAGAATAGGGTGATTTGATAGGTATGAGAGTTGCTATTTCTTGTGTTATTCCTTGGTGATAGTAGGATTCATGTGTATGTGGGTTGATCCTTAATTCCTTCCAATCAAGGAGACTCAAAATTATTTCCGAGAAAACCTACATGGATTTTGCTTACTTTAATTTGTGGTTAAATGTTATGATTCCTAAAATTCGATTGATGCATGGATAGCATTTATTTGATGATTTTAATGTGATTTAATCCATTATATGAGGATTTACTTTGCGTTTATGAGGTTATAAGTATGCATGTTTCCTTTTTGGATTATTTATGCATAAGAGATTACTCTATTGATTTAAATATGGAATTAATTATATTTTCACTTCAACTTCACATTATGAATGTTGATTTTAAATGAAATCTTAATTACTCATGTCATTTTCTTATTGTTCATAGCATATACATTCATGTACACAGATTATTTAAAATTATATTATGGGTAATCCAATTTCATTTTATGGTATGATTTTGAGAAAATGTTGGTTATGACAATACTGGGATCACATATATGTCTTTGATTTTGGATCTTTGAGTATTTTGGATGCTTTCACCATTTTATATACAAATAGGTTATTCCTATGCATGAGTATATAAATATAAAATTATGATTTTTGTATTTAAGCCTAAGTATGAATTATTATGAGGGGTCTTTGGCTTTTAAGCCCAATTGGGCGGTGAAATGACTTGGAAAATTACTATTGCCTCTTTGAAAGTATGTACATGTATATTATAAGTATTCTTGTGGGATGATGCCTTAGCTTGATGGGTTGGAGTTCTTGGGATAGTTTGGGCTGCTTGTATGGCATGTTTTCAATGAGTGTAGAACCCATAAGGTTGTAATATGATGCTTAAGGGTGGTGGGTCTATTTGGTCAACTATAATGAGTTATTCACTTCTATAAGGTTGATTAGAGGTTCAGGTTTTACTCCTAAGTGTGGATGAGGATAGGTGATAACCCTTAGTGTCCTATTGAACTAGAAATGAGCATTTTGGTTATTGGTAGAGTTATTTGGTGGGCTTGTGCACCAGTTGTGTCTATTAGTTTCATGAATAGAGTCTTAAAACCATAACTTAGCATGTTTGTGGAGGTCTCTAGTGGTGGAGCATTGTTTTATTTAGAGCTTGTGAATCATTTGGGGGTAGCATTGCAAGTCTTGGGGATGAGAGATTGTTTGCTAAATATGATAGGTGTTTATGAAGGATAGCGAGAAGGTGGTTAGCATTCTTTAAGGATTATGATAGTAGTGTGCATTATTTCCCCTTTGAGGCTAATGTTGATGCTCTAAATAGGTTACCTAAGAGTAGCCTAGTATATGTGGATAATGGTGGCAAAAAGGAGACTAGTGGGGCCCAATGGTTGGTTAGATTGGAGGTCAGGTTGAAGGAAGTTGATGTATGGCGGTGTAGTATTCTTGATGGTTCCAAATCTTCTTTGGTTTAAGAGGTCTAAATTATGCAATGTCTTGATTCTATCTTATTAGGGTTGGAAGTTTTAGGAGAAGAGATGGTAGAGTGGAGGTTTTCTCCCAAGGGGGAGATGGTGGTTTATGGTACCCAGTGGACTTGGTGGGTTTATGGTTGACAATTGAGTTTAGGATTGTGAGTCTTTGTAGAATATAGAAGGAGGTTGGTAAGGTTGCTTAAGGATTGGAATCACCTAGGGATATAGTTATAGTGTGTCCAGTTTTCATGCTTATAGGTTGAAGGGATGTGGTGATGACCCTAGTGTTATAGAACTCGTGAGATTGTAGAGGTTGTGGAGGGTATTTTGGCCTAAGAGAAGGGTCTGGTGGATATATTGGATGGATGAGTGGAGAAGTTGATTGATAAGGATGTGGTGTTCGTTAAGGCTCTTTGGAAGGTTCATCATGTCGATAGTACCTCATAGGGAGCCGAAGTGGGCATGGTGGAGCAATATTCCTACCTCTTTCATTCTATTCAAGATTATGATAACACATCGATTTAGTTCATAATTTCAAGTCTTATGTTTAATCCCCTATGTCATTCACATGCATTCATGTTTAAGTTAGAAAATTCATGATGATTTTTACACATATGTTGAGAATTTGAAAATGGTGTTTTAGATGTAATGTTGCATTTTTGTTGGGGCTAATTTGTTCATAATCAGTACTGTCATATACGTTTCTTTGATATTCGGGGATGAATCTTCCCAAGGAGGAGATAATGAAATGCTCCACATTTGTCTAGGAATGCCCCCATAATCATAATTCCATTATATCTGATATTGGGGATATTTAAATACCCCTCCTCGTAGCTCGGAGAGACCCTATGAAGAAATTTTTTCTAATATCTCAAAATTTGTGCAGAATTTTGCAAATTCGACTTCATATTCTTATTCAGAGGGCAAAATTATTAGGCAAAAATGAGTACCTACAAGTTATACTTTGTCCGTGCCAAAAAAAAATTTTGGTGAAACTTCACCGCGATACGCACTAGTTCAAAAATTTTTGAAAATTGTTCTTTTTCACTCCAGGGAAATTAGGTAACAAAGCTATACCTTTATATGCGAAAATCTCTCATTCTTTAGCCGTTTTAGCCCAAAAAACCAACCAAAAATATCTCAAAGTCCTCTCTAATCTTCATAAAGTTTCTCTATCTATTCTCAAGGTTTTCAAGAAGTCTTTTTGGAATTCAAGGAATCCAAGGCAAGCCCCAAGTCCTTCCTCAAGATTCAAGTGTCCCAATCTCTTTCCAAATCTAAGGAAATTCCTTCAAGCTTCAAGTCTCCATTAAAATCTTCTTCAAGAAATTCTTCAAGGTGAAGGTATTTAGGTTTTAGCCATTGGGTTCTTCCACCCATGTTGCCCTAACCTCGCTTTTACTCAATTGGCATTATGCAAAGTTGATTTTACATGAGGGATTTGTATATTAAGGAATATACTGCACGGTAATTTGAGTTTATGAAAGTATAGTTATTTTAGCATGTTTTGAGCTCTAAATCTTGGATCTAATGTAAGATTTTATAAAGGGTTTTGATGTATATTGCTTGAGGGTGTTCCAAGGTGTTGATTGATGGTTTTACAATCAATTTACTTGCATGATTTCATCTCTAAATTGCATGGTCTTGTACTCCCATTACACACCTATCAAGTGTTTGATAAAATGTCTGGCTAGGGTTTATTGAGAAATTGAAGGTCCAAAGCATGGGATATGATATGAATGATGTTATGATGATGCAAAGAGCTTATATATATGATATAATCTATATAAAGAGTTGCATTAGAACATGCCCAATCCGGGTAAACTAAGAGCCCCGATAACCTTATCGGGGGGTTAGTACCTTGATAGCCAATTAAGGGGCTAGTGCCTTGATAACCAAGATGAGGGTTTTTGCTCATCAACCGAGGTGGGGGTTCGTACTCATTAATCTAGGTGGGGGTTTATACTCATCAAACCATGTGAGGAGTTTTTACTTCGCCACTAGAGTGATAAGGTGTGATTATCATCAGCCATGTAGGGGTTTGTACCAAACCATCAGGGTGATAGGGTGAGATTATCATCAACCTACCAAGGGGTTTGTACTTTGGAAATCTAACTTAGTTTATTCTACACATATGTTATCTTATATGAACATGAGTCACTTAAGCATATTTTACTTATGCATTGATGATATATGTCATATTGATATATTTTGCCTATTTTCTATTGTTATGCATTTTGATTATAATTCCCATCTCTTGTTCTAATGCATCCTACATAGTACATTCAGATATACTAATGCATACTCTAGCCTGCATGATAATAGGAACCAGAGTCCAAGTTGATCACCCTCCTCCTCCATATGGCTAATTGGTGAGTCCTCCACTTTGAGAACCTTTGTCTATGTTTCTCTTATTATATATTTAGACACTCTTCTTTATGTTTCATTTTTACTATAAGGGTTAGCCCGATTACTCCACTCTTATTTATGTAGTAGAGGTATTATCGGATATGCTATGTATCTATGTTAGGATTCTTGACTCTTTTGGTATCTTGATGTTGTTGATACATAAGCTTTCCCTTAGTGCCTTACCCCTAATTTAAGATCTTTTATGTTAATTACTTATTTCTGCGACAAAGGATGTGTGATAATATGCTAAGAGGCTTGTTTGGGGTTCCTTTAGATTTCCCATTGGCCGGTCATGTCTAGGCCCTAGACTTGGGTTGTGAGAGCTATGCCCATACTACTATGTTGAGGGATATATACCTTGGCCACCTTTTTGGGGGATGCTATGCCTGTACTACCAATTGAGGGGTAGATACCACAATTACCTTCAAAGGGAGTGATATGCCTTGGATTCCAAGTACTAGTTGCTTGGTCTATGATGATAGTCTCTTCCTACATATGCATTATGTTCTATACAAAAATATTCTACTTCAAGCATTAATCATGCATGCCCTATTACTTTTATACGTACCCATTGCTTATGTATATGCATTTAAGTTATATTGCTTATCTTTTGTTGCATTGCATCGTACATACTTAGTACACTCAAATGTGCTAACACATACTTTATGCCTATATAATGTTACCAGGTAGGAACCAGAGCTCCTCACGATCATCCTCCATGCGGTTAATTTTTGGACAGCTTGAAGATAAGCTTTCGTGAGTTCTCAAGTTCGCGGACACTACCTATGCTATTCTAGCTTATGTTATTTCTTTATGTTGAACTCTTGATACTATAAGGGTGAACCCGAAAAGTGTCTTGGCCCCCGCCCTATCTATGCTAGAGGTGTTGTTGGACAAGTGATGTAATTATACTATATTATTGACTCTTGTTTTTTATGGTTATCGAAAACTTTCCTTAGTCCCTTATACTTATTTTTTTACTCTTTTGTTATTTTTTAATTATTTTCGCGACCAAGGATGTGTAAATGATATGCTAAGAGGCTTATTTGGGGTCCCTACGTGTTTTCATTCGCCGTGTCATGTCTAAGCCCTAGGCTTGGGTCATGGCAAACTTGGTATCAGAGCATTAGGTTATTGATGATCATTGGAATCCAGCATACCACATTGCTTGGAGTCATGTTCATCATTGTGAAGTGCACCACAACTATGTGTAAGAGGCTATGAGGAATTTTAGGAAATATTTCCCTTCTTCTTAATCGATGTCGTGCTATAGAAGTTAAGGTAGGACCTTCCCCTAACGAATGTTCTTTGCTATTTTAGATCATGCCTATCCCAAGAGAAAGAAGAGCTCGTACACCCAAAGGATAATTGGCTCATGAAGAGTTTTGGGATACTATTATCATATTAGCTGAAACTATGACTAATCAAATCAACCAAGGGACCCAAGCCCTTTATGCTATTACTCCAGCTTCTAAGGTGATGGATTTCTTGAGAATGAACCCACCAGAGTTCTATGGGTCTAAAGTGGATTAGGATCCTCAAGAATTTATTGATAAGATGTACAATATGTTGTCTATAATAGGTGTTAGATAGGAGGAGAAAACGGAGTTGTCGGACTACCAACTTAAATAGGTGGCCCAAATATGGTTTACTCAATGGAAGGAGGAGAAGGGGTAAAACAATTTGATCCTTTGGGAGGAGTCCAAGGCGGCATTTCTCAACTGACTCTTCCCTCTTATGCTAAGGGAGACCAAAATGATGGAATTCATGAATTTAAAGTAAGGGTCGATAAGTGTGAAGGAGTATGCCCTCAAGTTCAACCAACTCTCTAAATATACTCCATAGTTGGTGGATGAGCCAAGGTCTAGGATGAACAAGTTTGTTATGGGTCTATTCAATTTGGTGAATAAAGAGCGTCATGTCCCCATTGATAGGTGATATGGACTTGTCCTGCCTCATGATTTATGCCGAACAATTGGAGGGGGAAAATTTGAGAAAGAGGAGAATAGGTGAAGCCAAGAAGGCCAATTTTGAATGTAGATTTCAAGGTCCCAAGGTTGGCCGATTTCATCAAGGCCAATAGTCTTCCAATGCTCCTAATAGAAGGTTTGCTAATGATAACTCTAGGGCCCAAGGTGGTGGTGGTATGGTGTCTAATCCTATGTGCCCAAGATGTGGTGAGGGCCATGATGGCCCATGTTTGCGGAACACAAATGCTTACTATAGTTGTGGAGAAGTGGGTCACAAGATGATTGACTATCCTTGTAATTGCAACAAGGGTAGAGATAGCCATCCACAAGGCCAAGGTGCAAATGTAGGCCCTACTGGAAGGGGAGTTCAACAAGGTGGTGCCCTAAGGCATAATTGGTTCTATGCTTTTCAAGGGAGATAAGGGGTAGATCAGTTGCCCTATGTCATCATCGGTATATTAAAATTCTTTGATCTTGATGTGTATGTATTGATAGACCCGGATACCACTCTTTCTTTTATTACTCGTGTTTCCAAAAAGTTTCATGTTAAACTTGAGTTATTGTGTGAGACATATGAGGTGTCTACTCCCGTTGGTGCACCCATTGTTGCTAAAAGGGTCTATAGAAATTATCCCATTTTCATTTTTCATAAAATGTTGCCTTGTGATTTTGTTGAGTTGGACATGGTGGATTTTGATGTCATTCTTGGGATAAATTGGTTGCACGCATATTTTGCCTCTATTGATTGTAGAACTCATATGGTCAAAATATAATTCCCTAATAAACCTATCCTTGAGTGGGGGAGTCTTGATATGGTGGTCAAGGGTAGATTTATTTCTTGCATTAAAGCCCAAAAGTTGATTTTTAAGGGGTGTCACTATCATCTTATGAGGGTTAGGGATGTTGAGTGCCAACTCCTTCCTATTGAGTCAATTCTAGTGGTTAAATTAGTTTATTAATGTCTTTCCTACTGAACTTTCCAGGGTTCATCCCAAAATAGAAATAAATTTTGGGATGGACCTCCTTCCCGATACTCAACCATCCCTAATCCCCCTTACCTCTTGGCCCCGGCGGAGTTGAAAGAAAAAATGAGGGATTTATTGGAGAAGGGTTTTATTAGGCCTAAACAATCATCTTAGGGTGCACTAATCTTGTTTGTGAAAAAGAAGGATGGTACTCTTAGAGTGTGCATTGACTGTCAGCAACTTAATAGGGTCACCATAAAGAATAAGTATCCTCTACCAAGGATTGATGATCTTTTTAACCAACTTCAAGGGGCTAGTCACTTCTGTTAGATTGATCTTTGATCTGGGTATCACCGAGTTAAAGTGAGAAAGTGTGACATTCCCACGATGGCCTTTCGGACTAGGTATGGGCACTATAAGTTTATGGTTATGTCCTTCGATTTGACTAATGCACTGGCTATCTTCATGGATCTTATGAATAGGGTCTTTAAACCCTACCTTGACTAGTTTGTGGTTGTATTTATTGACCATATCTTGATCTACTCCCATAGTGAGGAGGACATGTGTATCCCTTGAGGGTGATGTTGCAACTCTTTAAGGAGGAGAAGTTATATGCCAAAATGAAAAATTTGAGGTTTGGTTGAGGAGGTAAAGACAAAGCAAAATCTTGACCCCTCCTTGTTAGAATCGAAGGCCTTGGTGAGAGATGGTAAGGTGGAGGTTTTCTCCCAAGATGGAGATGGTTCCCTTAGGTACCAAGGTAGGTTGTGCGTACCCAATGTTGATGACTTAAGAAAGAAGATTTTAGATTAGGGTCATAATTATTCCTATTGTATTCACCCTAGTTCTACAAAGATGTATAGAGATTTGAGAGATATGTTTTAGTGGGGTGGTATAAAAAGAGATATTGCTAAGTTTTTATCCAGTTGTCATAATTTCCAACATGTTAATATCGAGCATCAAAGGCCGAGTGGACTAGTCCAAGATATAGATATTCCTTCTTGAAAGTGGGAAGAAATTAACATGGACTTTGTGGTTGGATCGCCTAATACTAGAAAGAATTTTGATTCTATTTGGGTTGTGGTAGATAAAATGATAAAGCCAGCTCATTTCCTATAGGTTAAGACTTCTTATGGTGTCGAATATTATGCTAGATTGTACATTCATGAGTTGGTTAGATTGTATGGGGTGACTTTTTCTATAATTTTGGATCATGGTGCCCAATTCACTTCTTATTTTTAGAGGTCCTACCAAAGAGGTCTTGGTACCAAGGTAAAGCTTAGTACGGCCTTTCACCCTCAAACGGATAGCCAAGCCGAGAGAACTATCCAAACTCTTGAGGATGTACTTAGAGATTGTGTTTTGGAGTTTAAGGATAGTTGGGATAAATATCTTCCACTCATTGAGTTTGCCTACAATAATAGTTATCATTCAAGTAGTGGTATGGCTCTT
Organism: Solanum sejunctum; assembly: GCA_025642045.1. NCBI lineage: Eukaryota > Viridiplantae > Streptophyta > Magnoliopsida > Solanales > Solanaceae > Solanum > Solanum sejunctum. The sequence continues at coordinate 14,008 of JAOTQJ010031419.1, forward strand.
TTTGAGGCTTTATATAGTAGTTGTTGTAGGTCTTCGATTGGATAGTTTGAAGTGGGGGATATGGATTTCTTAGGTCCAGATTTAGTTACAGAGGGCATGGAAAAGGTGAGGTTGATAAGGGAAAGGTTAAAAATGTCCCAAAGTTGACAAAAGTGCTATGTCGATGTGATTGGGAAAGGGATCTTGAATTCAAGGTTGGTGATTGGGTCTATTTGAAGGTCTCACCCATGAAGGCTGTGGTTTGTTTTGGTAAGAAGTCTAATTGAGTCCAAGATCTGTGTGTCATGAAAGAGTGTTGAGGAGGATTGGTATAGTGGCCTATGAGTTGAAGTTGCCTAATGATATAAATATGGTTCATCCGGTCTTCAATGTGTCTATGTTGAGGAAGTGTGTGGGTGACCCAAGTGCTATTGTACCTTTAGGAGTCATGGGTGTTATATAAGATAATTTGACTTAAGAAGAGGTTTCGTAAGAAATTTTGGATAGACAAGTTAAGAGGTCGAGAAACAAGGATGTAGCTTCCGTCAAGGTTCTTGGGAGAAACCAACAAGTTGAAGATGACACATGGAAAGCCGAGGCGAACATGCAAAAGTGATATACCTATCTCTTCCATTCTTCTAAACCCTAAGGTAGTAATTTTAAGTCCCCTACATTATTTCAAGTCTTAAGTCTTAACATTTATGTCAATTGCATGCATTCATATTTATGTTGAGAAGTTTGCGATTATTTTGACTCTTATGTTGAGATTTTAGAAATGATGTTTAAGTGCATTGTTGCATTCATGATTTGGGCTGAAATCATCTTAATTACTTATCTTATATACGTTTCATTGACATTCGAGGATGAATGTTCCCAAGAAGAAGATATTGAAACGCCCCAAAAGTGCCCGAAAACATGTCTCAAAAATGCCCATAATTGTAACATTTATGTATCTCAAAATTCCTATGTGATATCGAAAATCGAATTCATATTCTTGATCGGGGGGTAAAACTGAGTGGGAAATAGGTATAACCCAAATTTTAGAGGACCCATAGTGAATAAATAATTTTGGCAGAATTTTATTTCCAGAATATATTTGTGTTCGCTCCGCCATGTAGAGACATCGCGGAGTAGTGTATTTTGTTGCCAGTTTTTTTTATTTTAGCCTAAGGCTTTGGGGTCTTGGTCCTAATCCTTCGTATGCAAAAAAACACCTATACTGAATTATTTTTTAACCCCATATCACTCAAGACATTCTCCAAAACCCTCTCTAAGACTTAGCCAAATATTTCATCTAAATTCAAGTGCTCCAACCTCATTTCTAGATCTCAAGAACTTCATTCAAGCTTTAAATTCTCACTCAAATCTTCATCAAGGAAATCTCCGAAGTTGAGGTATATGGGTTTCAACCATTGGGTCCTTTCACCCATGGTGCCTATGTTGAGAGGTATATACCTCGGCCACCTTGTTAGGGGGTTCTATGCCCGTACTAATAATTGAAGGGTAGATACCTCAATCACCTTCCAAGGGGGTGATATGCCTTGGATTCCAAGTACTAGTTGCTTGGTCTATGATGATGTACTCTTCCTACACTTGTTATGTATTCTGTATAAGCATGTTTTACTTCACACATTGATCATTCATGCCATATTACTTTTATGCTTACCCATAGCGTATGCATATGTATTTTGGTTATGTTGCCTATCTCTTGTTGCATGGCATCGTACACACTTATTACATTTAAACATACTAATGCATACTCTATGCCTACGTGTTGTACCATTCAGGAACCAGAGCTCCTCACGATCAGCCTTCACTTAGTTAGTTTTTGGATATCTTGAAGATAAGCATCGGTGAGTACTCATGTTTGGGGACACTATATATGTTATTCTAGCTTATGTTATTTCTTTATGTTGAACTCTCGATATTATGAGATTGAGCCCAGAAAGTGTCTTGGCCCCC
>JAOTQJ010031457.1:0-15945 GCA_025642045.1 Solanum sejunctum
TTGACGCTAATTTGACCAAAGCATAACATGATTTATTTATATAGCATTAGTACATGTAAAATGTGGGGTGTTACAGATATTTTACAGTAATTGCTACAACTAGTTCAACAACTAGCCAACTTGCTATAACAAATTCAAATAAAAATCTTTACTATCGACTTATTTCTAGAGTTGAATTGGACTAAAATCACTATATTCATTCATAACCATAATCAAATGGACTCATTAATGAAAAATCTCAACTAAAAAAAGGGTGATCTGTAACTATGATCCTATTACTTGTGTAAGTACTATCTCAATGTATAAGATCATTACTGATTCTAGCATTTAACCTGACATTGGATTAACTTTACCTCATATATTATAAAACATATGGACACAACCAACTAATAATTAATTTACATAATCACCATCACTTACATATGCAATTACTCAATAAATTGTATATTACTTGTCTAATTACCACCTCAATGAACAAGATCATTACTAAATCTAACTTTTAATCTGAAATTGGACTAATACAACTCAATTTATCACTAGATATAATATTTTCTTAGGCAATTATTCAGTATAAGCTGACTTGCTGAGTAAATTCACAACAAATAGTATGATTTCCCTAGTAAGATGCTGACTTGATGAGTCATTTTCACGGCAAATGTTAAGACTGTTCCAGCAAGTAGGTCACTTATTGTGTCATTTCACAACATATATGAGGATATCCCTAGCAAGAGGCTGACTTGCTGAGTCATTTTTATGGCAAATATTAAGACTGTCCTAGCAAGAAGGTCACTTGCTGTGTCATTTTACAATATATATGAGGATAGCCCCAGCAAGATGTTGACTTATGAGCCATTTTCACAGTAAATGTTAAGACTGGCCCAGTAAGTAGGTTACTTATTGTGTCATTTCACAACATATATGAGGATAGCCCTAGCAAGAGGCTAACTTAGCGAGTTATTTTCACAGCAGATGTTAAGACTGTCCCATCAAGTAGGTCACTTATTGTGTCATTTCACAACATATATGAGGATAGCTCCAGCATGATGCTGACTTATTGAGTTATTTTCACAGCAAATTTTAAGACTGTCCTAACAAGTAGGTCACTTGCTAAGACATTTCACAATAGATATTTCTATAAAAGGATATATTTGTATAACATAAAATATACATCGTCAACATGCCAAAAATAATCAAAAATATTAAAAAGTACATATATTCATAAAATAACTATCCATCATCAACATCCCCCAAAAGTCTAGAAAATAACAAAATACCCATCATCCAAACCTTTAAAATGCCCATCATCCAAACATAAAAAAATACCCATCATCCAAATATTAAAACTACTCATTATCCAAATATTAAATAAACTCATTATCCAAACATTAAATAAACATCAATCCAACCTAACAACAAATAATATCATCACATCAGCTACTGTTCCTCCGCAGATGTTGCTGGTTGCTGCTCCGCCATAGCACCTGTTGCTTGTTACTACTCCTATGTAGCACCTGCTGCTTGCTGCTCCTCCACCACAGCTGTTGCTTACTGCTGCTCTCTAATCACTGCTGTCTGCTGCTCTTTTGTAGCATCTATTGCCATTTTTCTTGCGCTCATGAGTGCTTTAGAAACTTGCTTTCTCCTCCTTTGCTCTCAAATAGGAGTATACAGTGTCACCAACCTTAATAATGGGATGACACCTCTTTTGGATAGCACGGTATTCAAGATTTCCTGAAATGATAATATCATTTCCATCATCTTATCCATCTTCTCATTATGTGACAACATCATTTTAACATCCTATCCATCTTCTAGTTGCAAGTTTCACAACCATAAGTACTATGAGGTGCCTTAAAAGACTCTATCAATAGTGAATGGAGTTTCAAAATTACCTCCATCACGAAGAAAAGAAAAGCCTCCTTTATAACCAGCAGCTGCTTCTTCCCCAACAGCAGTTTCTGCAGCATCTACCCCAACAACAGTTTCAACACCACCTACCCCAGTACTAACTACCCCAGCAATAGCACCAGATGCCCTAACAACATCTATACCTGCCCCAACAGTATCACCTATCCCTGCCCCAACAACAACATCAACATCCACCTTAGCACCAACACCAGCACAAGCACCAATATCAACAAGCAAACCCTTTTGATGGCCGTTGCGGAGGCCAAATAAATCACCAACCTCACAATCCTCCGGTTTTCTTCTTTTTGCTTGAATGGCACAAATTCCATCCAAAAGTCCATCTCTTTCTCACTTTTCTCATTCGGAATTAGCCACGGATAAACAATCTATAAATTAAATAAAATTATCTTAGTAACAAAAATACTAAAATATAAGAAGATAGCAACTGTTTCAAAATTACAGCAACTGTTAAAGTTAGCAGACAACAACTGATAAAGTGAGAAGATAACAACTTTTGTAATACTTACCTCATCCTCTGATGGATCAAAGAGTTCGTATGCCTCGACTTTAGCATTGTTTGGCGCACTAACCATCAAAGAAGTCTCAGATAAGATACTTCCTCGTCGAACACTTTGAATATCTTTCGTATGTGAGGAGTGGCTTCAAAAGTCCAAGCCTAAATAAATCAATGCCATGAAATGTTATTAATTAAAATAATAAATAAACATAAAAAATACTACAATAAAAATACAACAAATAAAATTTACCATAAAAGCTCATAGAAAATCGTATAGATTTGACGACTTTCTGATCGATGTCGCCGCCTTCCTCAGATACTACACAGTGAGTTCATAGCTATCTAGGCCTAATGGATAGGCACAAAATGCATCTGAGTCAGCCGCTAGCTTAAACCAAGAGTCCATCGCATTATTCCCTGGATCTTTACCCATCAGAATCTCATGGACAAAGTAAACCAGACACAGGGACTTCTTGACTCTCCTTTTGACTTTACTTGACTGTAAGAGGTCAAACATCTCTTTTGATTTGCAATGCTTCTTCTTCATTGCTTCACACATCTTTTTGTATGTCCTCTTTACCTTTTTGGATTTGGAGGAAAGAGGAGGTGGTACATGACAGTTCAACTCGGTAACAATAGCAAACTCTCTCGTGCCAAAAGAAACAGGCATGCCCCAAAAATTGACCCAGAAATCATTCTCACTGCTCATCTAACGACGAAGAAGTTGATACATCAGCTTCATTTGAAATCTGGGGGTATTTCCTTCATATATGTCTAGGTATAACTTTCCTAATATCGTAGACTTAAAATAGGTATCCAAGCCTTTCTTCACTAATTTTTTTTTAAAAATCAGAAAATGATTTTCCAAGTTCAGATTTTATTCCAAGATTACCGCTCTTACTCCGATTCAAAAATTTGAGCATCTCAAAGTTATAATCATCATACTTGAAAAATATAACTGTGGCAGTGTCTGTAGCAGCCAAGGGTATGTCAGCAGCAACTAGGGTGGTCTCTGCAGCAGCTGATAGTCTGTCTTCACCAGTTATGTACCTTGGTGCAGCATCTGAGGGACTTTGTTCACCAGCTGTGTGAGTCCTTGCGGCATCTAAGGGATTGTCATCACCAGCTGTCTGACTTGGTTCAACAGCTGAGGTACTGACACCAACGACTATGGGAGTGACACAGTACCTGAAGGACTATATACAATAATTGTTGAACTGGATCTAGTAGCTGATGTACTGGGTGCAATAGCTGGTGTACTGTGTCCAGCAGCTGATGGGTGCAGTAGCTGAGGAACTTTGTCCAGCAGTTGCAAGGTTGGCATCAACACCAACCTAAGCACTGAGTTCTTTAATAAGTTGTACCATCTGTTGTTGTGACTAATCATCCTCTTGTTCATCTTCCGACATAACGAGCATCCTTCTGGAAGTTCTAGTAGGAGCATCATCGGGTCCACAATTTTTTTATTTTGAACGTGCCATTAAAGTAGATAGTCCTGTCACAAAATATCGATTATCTATTAGTTTAACCAATCACTCTCAATATGCACAAGAAAAATCAATGCCCAAGAACCTCTCAATATGAACAATATGTTTTCTTTTTTACAAAAAATACAATAACAACAACAACCAAACAACTATACCACCCATATACCCGAAAGTGTATCCTCAAAGAGTCCAGCAAATCAAGCAACACCAACAAAAACATAATAATCAAAATCAAACAATAATAACAACTATAGCAGTTGTAATAGTTAGTTCAACAATTGCTGCAAATACATTAAAATCGATCAATATTTTTTCTCACAAAATACTACAACAACAAAAATAAAACAACAATCAACACCCATTCTCAATTACGCAGTTGTTGTAATATTTCAACAATTACTGTGAACCCTACTCAAAATCAACCAAATCAACCCAATATTTTGCTCTCAATGACTACAATAATAAAAAACACACAACAACAACAATACCCATACCCAAAACAACCAACCAACTCCTACATTCAACAAAAATCAAACAACACCAACAATACAAAACCCACATCTGAAATCGACCAACCAACCCAACATTCAACAAAAATCAAACAACAACACCAAAATCAACCAACCAATCGAACATATTTCTCAATATGACTACAAAGATAACAACACCCATACTCGAAATTGTCTTCTTCAAAGAGTACAACAATAAATTAAATAACAACAACTTGAAATTAGAGCATGCAATAACAAAATACATACTTTCTCATCTTCCTAAACTTAAATAATCATTTATACAACAAAAGATAAAAGCATAGCAGTGGCAAAATAAATAAAATCTTACCTTTAAAGAAGATGGGGGACGACGACTCAAAAAAGTTGAGGACCAATGATGGCCAAGAACAATAATGTTGGCCTCTAGAGCACGCAAGTGTACGTAGTCAAAACAAGTAATACAGTGAACTTTTTAAAGATCGGGATATTCAACCCAAAGGACTTGGTATAACTTGGTAATTTTTCAAATTGTTAAGTTGATGAAGGATTCTGTAAAAATATATTTAAAAATTTATTGTTATGAACTAACTTATGAAATATTGAAAATTAAAACAATACGATTATACTCAATTTGATTATTGTGCTTAAATACCAATGATTGTAACCTTATCGACACTGAATTAGTTATTAAACATTACACTTATGTTTGAGTTGTCGATTGTTGATTCAAAGGGTTAAAATTACCAAAATAGGGTCGCCACATCTCTTTTTAGCCTATTTTTAGTGTTTGTCTGACTACGTCATTTTGCGGAGATAGACGATCCAATAAAAAAGCCTTAACGTTTTTATCCTTTATTTGGAATCAAGCAAGGTGTAGAGGTAGTTGTCACAATTCTCCAATACACAAATCAACTTATTTTCATAAATCAAACAAGATTCTTATACTACCTATGTTCTATACATCATAACATCTTTCGAATCCATGATACACAATAAATTTATTTTAAAGGTGATCAAGCTTAAAAATGGAGATTTAAGGAGTATAAGACAATCACAACTCATTCATAAATGTAAAAATTCACAACAAAAATATTGTCCAAGTTACAATCCTAAAAAATGATGAGTTAGCTACTTATCTCAAGAGTACAAACCAAAAGTATATTCAAACTCATAATCACAACAAGAATTTGAAAGATATAACTAACCAAAGGTTGAAGAACTTGATTTTCTTTTCCCTTTAATGATTTTTCGTCCGGCCAACACTCACCCAGAATAGAAGTATGATTTGCAATACATGTGAGATCTCTTATAGCACTAGAAATCCCTGAAAATCTGGCTTTTCACAACTTTTGTTCAAGTCCGCATTGCGAACTTGATTTATTTTTGTCCACTTGCTATTTTGTTAGATGACTCAGAAAGCACCACTTTAACACTGGTCCGTGACGCGGACCTGGGCCTGGACCAAGTGTTAAATATTTTTTTCTTAACTTTGCACCTTGTTGAAGTCTTCACTTGGTTCTTGTATCATTCCAAAGCAATGTTTTCTAGTACATATTCATGAAAACGACAACAACTTGGTGCAATTGGCCCAACATTAGCAAAATACATACAATAATTATAAAAAGACCTAAAATATTATGATTTGTCCCTAAACGTTAGTTTATTTATAGGATTTTTGACTAGTTAGGCGTATAAATATGCCCAAAATCACCATCCACACTTAAAAAGCTTTTGTCCGTCCTCAGACAAATCAAGACACATGCATGCAACACTTTTCTAAGTAGTATGTATAATAAGTTTTATATGAACAAATATTTCGAACCAAAATATACATCTTTCAAAACTTCCAGCAACATTACTCACTTTAAGCACTTGACAAATTAATGCGGACTCATGTGAAAGTTCAATTAATAGTATTACCTAATTGTCATCCTTACATGATTATATACCCTCACAAGAAGAATTATCCAAATCACAACATTCAAACCTATAAGCGAACTAAAATTGGGTACAACATCAACTCTCGCTCTCACAAATGAAGTTTCACATTGCTTCTAGTTCCTATAAACTTACCCTTAATGTAAAGTTGACCTGGGAGGATTTTGTTTGGAAGATCACTTAGGTCTTCTTGTTTAGTTGTAGTGTAGGTTTAAAGGCTAAAGGAATTCAATTTTGAGATATAGCAAAACAAAGTTTAATCTCCAAGCGCTTAAGCTTACATTACCTTCTTTCAAATTCTTCCCATTATTTCCACTTAACTCAACATCTTTTCCTATTCACATATATACTTCACATCATTTACACTATACAAAATCTGTAGTATATACAGTAAACTCACAATTCAAAAATTTTTAATATATTTTTTTAATTTTTTATATATATATCAAAATATATACGTATATACCCTTCGTAAGATATTCCTTCAATTCAGATTTTTATTTTCTAACCCATCTTCCTTAAGCGCTTGACAATTTTGGATCAATGTGAATGAATTTTAAAGACAGGCTTGACTAGAAATATAATGAATCAAGGAAAATGAATTTGAAAGCTCAAATTGGTTAACTAAGGTGTTGTCATTAGTTGGATAAAAAAGCTAAAATTTATATAGGCTTATCAAAGAATTGCCTAGATCCTTTCTTTCAAATTTAATCCCCTTTAAGTCATATTCATATACCGGGCAAGTTCTAGCAACTATAATCAATGCAAACTAACAATTTTCCTTACTATCACATGGTACACTATGAACATAAGACAATACTAGGTTTACTGTCACTTAGTCCACACGAGTTCAAAATTAAGCATCTAAATCCATTAAGCACCACTTGATAATATTAGCTACTGAAAAGTCAAAAGTTAAGCTATTTTAATTCATAACATTTGTATACAAAACTTATATGTACATACTACTAACACTCTAACATGAATTGCTCAAACTTGTGCAATTTCACCAAACATATTCAAATTCCATAACTCTATTCAAGTTCCAAAACACAAACAAACATACTTTACTACTTTACTGTCTAATCAGAAAATCCAAACACAATAATACTTAAAACAAGAGTCATCATCCAACAATATTCAAACATAATCCAGCATAAACCAAAAGTATAAGATGTCCAAAGCTAATAATAAAAATAGAAGCTATTGTCTCTAGATAAAACCAACTAAAACTAGTTTGAAGTATTAAAGCATGTGCAGATAAGGCTTTCCACCCCACACTCAGAATGTAGCACTGTCCTTAGTGCTTTCCATACATACCTAGTAGAGGGTCAACTACCTGTCTAATATAGCAGCATTTGTAGCCCATACATGCGGGCCATAATGAGCTCATCCCGATGATCTCTCTCAGCTGTGGTCAAAACTGGATTGGCCCCCTTATCGTGAGTGGCAACATAGGGTGGGGCTTGAATGACTAGGCAATAATCCGCCTCCTCTTCCAGTATACCTGCACTACGACATAATTCAGTTATAAGGCCTCCGAATGCATACCGTCGACCCTTGTGGTTCTTTGCCTTTCTTATCGCAAGTCTAAAGATGGCCCCAAAGTTCAATGGAATCCTTGTCATCAGTGCATAGGTAAGGCAAACTTGATCCCTGGTGATGTTTGAGAAGTGTTGCCCTGGGAAGAATGAGTGAGTCGCTAGCTTGACCCAAAACCATGCCTCCTTCATCATGTATCCAAAGGGAAAGGAGAGATGATAGCCTCTGTCAGCATGATGGACCTATCTAGAAGTGTAGGTAGGCTCGGCTAGTATGTGGCAGATCTCTCGATATGGGGCACGGAGACAAGGATTATTGAAGACACCTATATGAATCTCAAATGGGGTACCAAGGACCCCGTTAATAGCAAGAGGAGAGAAATTTACCGCCATGCTATGAATAGTCACCTATTGCACCTTGGGATCTTTGCTCATCTTAGCATAAAATTCATGCACCATGCTGAGATTGCAAGGCCTGGGCTGCTGAAAAAAGAATCCCAAGTGCAAGTCCAAACATCTATCCAAGACATGCAGGTATTCATTCCTTAATGAATCAACATCAATAGGTACATTCGGGTAGTATTTAGTCTAGTCATGAGACTAGTACCACCACTTTCCATCTCTATCCACAGCTTTTGCTCCAAAGTGGGCCTTTGGAATTCTTCGGGTATTCTTTGGTACCTGTGGAACATCCCTGGCTCTTTTTCGAGTGTTGGAGTGTCCATCTCCTCCAGATTGACCACCACAACGTGAGCGTGAAGACATGATTCCTGCAATAAAGTACATTCTCAATTAAAGATAAGGCAATCACATCATTGACCCTATACTTAATCCTAAAAATATACAAGAGAAGGTACTCAGATTTTCCTTCTACTTGTCACGTATTTATTTCAAAATTTTCAGCAGCATCTCCCCATAAAATGTATTAACCACAACACATATTTCAATCCAACCATCAGTTAATACACAACCTCGAAATAACAAAGTTTCATCACATACTTTACACCTAAGTGTTTTATGTCATTCTCAGTCCATATTAAGCACAATGGTTGGTTCATGACATACAAGGGATATAAGATTAACTTAAACCATCCTCAAAATTGAGTATACTATTCACTTGATGTAAATGCATTTCAACAATCAAAAGTAAGAATAGTATACACACACAAAAAAAATGCCATCAACTTTAAATAACAATCACACACTTAATTTGGATAATGAACCCCAAGAGTGTGTTACCTAGTTATTACAATTTGGATCATGACATAGTAATATCAACATTTTCCATTGCAAATAGCCATGGCAAATTGTAACTTGAATTTGTAAAGCAATTTCACCACAAAGGAATAATACAATCCCCAATTCGATTTTCTAGAATTCTCTTGCCAGAATAATACACCCCAACAGGATATACTTTTCAACATTTCAATCCCATAAAATACCCCATACTTGAATCATTACATGATTTCCACAATATTCATACAAAAATTTACTCAATAATAATATATTTTCAATTTTCCCCAAATTTCTACATGATTTTCAACCTAGAGTTTCATATCCTCACAAATTTGGACCACAACATATAATAACACGCATATAGACCAAAATTTATTCACACCCATTGATAATCAAACAAGAATTTATGCAAATACACTTTACCGACTTCAATTTATATCAAAAACCTAAGACAGTGTTCAAACTTAAATAAAGAGCAAGAGAGTTCGAATGAATCACTTACCTATGATGAGAAGGTATTAGAATTGATTATGACTTGCAAAAATTACCCTTCGTGACATGAATATTTTTGAAAATCAAATTTGACGTGAAAGAGAGGAGAAAATTTGAGAGAAAAATGGAATTGGGATAGGGTTTTGGGAAAAATTTGGGAGAAAAAATAGATATTAGGTATTTATAGGGGTGGGTCCATGCAAAATATGGAAATTAAAACACATATCAGGAGAGGAATAGGAAGAAGACAAGGAACTTAGCCTACTACTCTAATTCGCGACCTCCACAACTTTCTATCTAAGCTCACTGAGGACATGACTTTAGATAGAAAGTTGTGGAGGTCGCAATTTAGAGTAGTAGGCTAAGTTCCTCGTCTTTTTCCTATTCCTCTCCTTGGTCTTCTTCTTCTTTAATTTATTATCCGCACTTGTATTACTTTTACCATTATTATTCATTTGTTCTCTCACTAACTAGTGTATATGTGTTAGCTTTAGCATCGTTAATTACTGTCATGTACTATGCATGTTTTTTTGTCATATCTAGTCTTTCTGCTTATGGGTTTTGAGCTGAGGGTCTTAGGAAATAGCCTCTCTACTTCTATGAGGTAGCGTAAGGTCTGCGTACAATCTATCCTCCCCAGACCCCACTTGTGGATATTACTGGGTATGTTGTTGTTGTATCAGCGACCTGAATAGTGTGCATCCGCATCGCGGATTGGTCACGAATGCTCACTATTTTGGGCTCCAAAAAATTTCATTTTTTTGTTCCGAGCCCCATGAAATTCCCTGCACACCTGAAAATGCTTAAATATATCAAAATAAGTCAACTAAAACAAAAAATTTCAAAATATATTCAACAAATCAATGAGAAATGAAGATCAAAATTTTTACCCAAAATTTGGCCAAGTCCACGACGCGGAGCTATCGCGGAACTGGTGCTGTTTTGGGCAAAACATTTTGTTTTCAAAATTTTTTGTTTTACGATCAAAATGCTTTGAGAAACACACGTTATTAACATTATTAAAACCATACAAAAGCTTAAATACATGCTATGTAACCACAGGTTATCTCCCGTGAAGCTCTTGATTTAACGTCGCGGCTCAACGCAACAAAAACTTACTCATCTTTGGCCAATTCAATGGCCTCATCAATTTTGGTTATGTCTTCACTGTAGTAGTGCTTGACACGTTGACCGTTTACTATAAACATTTGGTTGGAGGTCTAGTCCTTTAATTCCACCACTCTATGTGGTGTTACGGATACCACCACATAGGGTCTACTCCATTTTGATCATAGATTACCTGGGAAAAATTTCAAACAAGAGTTAAAGAGAAGTACCTGTTGGCTCGACTCAAAAGTGTGTTTGATTATATGTCGATCATGCCACTGCTTGGTCTTTTCTTTGTAAAGTTTGGCATTCTCGTACGCTTGAAGCCAGAATTCTTCTAACTCCTTCAACTGCTCCAACCTCTTTATTTTGGTATGCTCGGGATCAAGATTCAGTCATTTGATTACCCAATAAGCTTGGTATTTAAGCTCTACTGGAAGATGACAGGTTTTTCCATAAACTAGCATATACGGTTATGTACCAATGGGTGTTTTGTGGGTCATTCGATATACCTACAATGCTTCATCTAACTTGGTAGCCCAATCCTTCTGAGTAGCATTCACTATTTTCTGCAGGATTTGCTTCACCTCCTGATTTGATACTTCTACTTGATCACTTGTTTGAGGGTGGTAAGCCCTGGCGACCTTGCGTCTTACTCTGTACTTTGCAAAAAGGTTCTTCACTGTTTGGTTGATGAAATGTGTACTATCTTTCACTAATGATGGCTCTTGGCATACCAAAATGAGTGAAGATGTGCTTTTCAAGAACTTACCACCTTGGAGTCATTGGTGGGTAAAGTTATTGCTTCCACCCATTTGGACACATAATCGACTGCGACCAAGATGTAAGTATTACCAAAAGAGGGTGAAAATGGACCCATGAAGTCCATGGCCCATACATCAAAGATTTCTACCTCTAAAATATTTTTAAGGGGCATCTCATGTCTCCTAGAGATAGTACCAATCTTTTGACAAGCATCACAAGATTTTACAAAATGAATAGCGTCTTTGAATAGAGTGGGCCAAAAGAAACTTGATTGAAGTACCTTGTGAGTTGTATGCTCACCTCCGTGATGACCCCCGTATGGAGAACCATGACACCTTACTAGAATCTGTTGCATCTCTGCTTTGGGCACACACCATCTCACCATACCATCAGCCCCTTGATTGAAAATATAGGGCTCATCCTATATGTAAGCCTTTGCGTCATGGGCTAACCCCTTGCATTGTTAGTGGTCAGCGTCTGGGGCAAAACTCCACTTACTAAGTAGTTGATGATGTCTGTGTACCATGGTAGTTCCTCCACTTCAAGTTCCAATAGCTGCTTATTCGGAAATTTCTCCTTGATTTGCATTTGTTCCCCAATGTGAGCATCATTTTTCAAGCGAGAGAGATGGTCGGCAATTTGGTTTTCACTCCTTTTTTGATCCTTGATCTGAATATCAGATTCCTGAAGAAGTAAAATCCACCTAATGAGCTTTGGTTTTGCATCCTTCTTGTTGAATAAGTATCGGAAACAACATGGTCAGTGAAAACAATCACTTTGGTTCCCACCAAATAAGATCTAAATTTATCAAACGCATATACTAATGTGAGCATCTCCTTTTCTGTAATTATGTAGTTACTTTGAGCAAAATCAAGAGTTTTCCTCGAGTAGTATATGGAGTGGAACACCTTGGCCTTTTATTGTCTCAAAATAGTACCCACCGCTATGTCACTTGCGTCGCACATAAGTTCAAATGGTAGATTCTAATCCGGTGGTTGCAAGATAGGTGCCTCAATCAACTTTTTCTTCAATGTCTCAAATGCCTATAAACATGAAGAGTCAAAGTTAAAGGCTACCTCTTTTTCTAGGAGTGCACAGTGCGGTTTGGCATCTTTAAGAAGTCCTTGATGAATCTATGGTAGAATCCCGCATGTCGAAGAAAGCTTTGGACTCCTTTGACTGAAACAGGTGGTGATAGCTTCTCAATCACTTTAATCTTGGCTTGGTCCACCTCTAAACTATGTTTAGATACCTTGTGCCCCAAAACTATCCCTTCCTTAACGAGAAAATGACATTTTTCCCAATTAAGGACAAGGTTAGTTTTCTTACATCTTGCTAAAACCTTGTCTAGATTTTTCAAAACACTTTTCAAAAGATTTCCTAAAGACTGAGAAATCATACATGAACACTTACATATATTCCTCGACCACATCATTAAAGATAGCCATCATACACCATTGAAAAGTGGCTGGTGCATTGCATAACCCAAAGGGTATACGTTTGAAGGCATACATACCATATGGACAAGTAAATGTGATTTTCTCTTGGTCTTCCGGAGCAATGGTAATTTGATTATACCCAGAGTAACCATCCAAGAAGCAGTAATATTCTTGTTCGACAAGTCTATCAAGCATTTGATCAATAAATGGTACCGGGTAAATATCTTTTTGGGTGGCATTATTTAGCTTCCTGTAATCCATGCATATTCTCCATCCCATCACCGTTCTTGTTGGTATCAACTCATTTTTATCGTTGGTAACCACCGTTATACCTCCTTTCTTCGGGATACATTGAACTAGGCTGACCTATTTGCTGTCGGAGATGGGGAAAATGATTCCTGTATCTAACCACTTTATTACTTACTTCTTCACAACTTCCTTCATAATTGGGTTTAACCGTCTTTGAGGTTGTGCCACCGGCTTATGAGCTTCTTCCATGAAGATGTCGTGCATGGACAAAGCTAGGCTAATACCATGGGTGTTCGACATTTGTCACCCCACAACTCTCTTCCTTTTCTTGAGCATAATGACTGCATCTTCCACCTGAGCTACAGTCTATGAAGCAAACAAAATTATAGGTAATGTAACATTATCTCCAAGAAAAACATACCTGAGATATGAAGGCAACGACTTCAATTCCAACTTTGGTGGTTCTTCAACTGATGGTTTCGGTAGAGGACCTAACACCCTATTTAAAGGTTCAACCCCCTTCTTGAACATACTTGCGTTATTGTTCAACACACTCTCAATTTCGAGAACCTCTGCATAATCCACTAGCCCTTGATTTAGCAACACTCTTGGTAGTGGGTCTTGAACCCCCACTTAACTTACAAAGGCAGCCATGTCTATTACCGTAATGGCCACCAAATCTTCATATGCAGCTAGTAGTTTCATGGGCTTATACACATCAAAAACTTCCACCTTGTCATGGGCCCTCATTATGAGTCTTCCTGCGGCCACATTAATTAATGCTCTTTTGGTAACCAAGAATGGACCACTAAGTATGAATGGAACTTTGGGATCGGGTTCAAAGTCAAGGATGACAAAGTCCATAGGAGAGATGAGAGATCCCACTTGAACTAAGACATCCTTGATAACACCTTCTGGCCTTGCCATTGATTTATCTGCCAATTGAAACACAACTGTAGTTGGCTTTGGTTTTCCAAGTCTCAACTTTGTAAACAACAAACTTGGTATAAGATTTATGCTTATCCTAAGATCACACAATACTTTGGCATTTAGATAGTTCCCGATTGTTACTTGCACTATGAAGCTTCTGGGATCCTTCAGCTTAGTTAGCAATTGAGCTCTATTCAAGATTCTAAAGCTGCAAGCTTCGGTGAGTGCCATAGTCTCATATTCTGCCAACTTGTTCTTGTTAGCAATAATTTGCTTCACATACTTTGCATAATTTGGAATTCCCTGTAAAACATCAATAAGCGGTAAGTTAATTTGTACCTGCTTTTGTGGGAACGGAGGCGGTAGCTTAGGCAATGGAATTGCCTCATAAGTGGACGTGCTTGGAATCACGGGTTTCTCATTTTGATTACGACTTGATTCATCCACATTGTTCTTCTTAGGTACCAATTCGGTCAATGGCCTCCCACTTCTTGTGCTTATGGTATATTCTTGCTTGTGATTTGGATCCGTATTTTTCGCAAACCTCCTTGGGGTCTTAAGTTCATAGAGCTTGCCAATTGCCCCAACTGCTTCTCCAAATTTTGAAGATTTTGTTTGTGTCTTTGGATTTCTTCTTCTTGGTGTTTTTGGTTTGCCAAAATTTTCCTTAGAACTTCACTATTCGACATGTTATTCGGATTGGCCTGCTTCACCGGTTGGTGCATTTGTTGATTGTAATATGGTTGGCTTCATTGTTGTTGAGATTGTCCTTGATTTTGTTGATTACCACCCTAAGAGAAGTTAGGATGATTCCTCCAATTTGGGTTGTAGGAATTCCCAAAGGTTTGATAGCCACCTCTATTTGCATTTCCCACAAAATTTATTGCCTCCAAATTTGAATCATAAAATTCAGCAGTATGGTCTCCTCCTTTACAAATATCGCACCAATTATGTTGCTATTATTGTTGTACTATATTTATTGGTGCAGATTGTTAACTTACTGCTGGATTTTTCTGTTGTTGACCCATAAATAAATTGTTGAATTGGGTCGTCATCATGTTTTGCATAGTAGAAGTTTGTGCTTGTAAAATAGTGATGGTGTTAATTTCTAACATTCCATATTGCTTATGAACTATGGGTCGACTTGATCCTCCATTTCACTCAGGATTTTCTTGAGCTATATGATTGAGAAGTGTATACAACTCATTCTATGTCTTTTTCAAATCTTGTCCTCCTGCAGTGGAATCAAGAAGAATCTTTGTGTTTGGTTTCAATCCTTCAGGTGTGGACCAATACTTTGTTAGATTGACAATGATGGGAATAATTAATAAGTAAAGTTTTAAACCTGTCCCATGGTTGATACAAGTTCTCCCCTAGCCTTTGCTTAAAACTTAAGATTTCACTTCTTAATTTTGCCATCTTACCGGATGGAGATAAATAAATAAGAAACTTTATAGCAAAATCATCCCACAAAGTAATGGAGTTTGGTGGCTAAATTTGCATCCACCTGCTTGCTTCCCCCAACAATGAGAGTAGAAACAAAGTCATTCTTACATAGTCTCGATTCACTCCTATAGGAATAAATGTGTCAGCAATCTCTAAAAAATTTTGGAGATGCACCTGAGGGTCCTCGTGTGGCATCCGATAAATTATCCGATTGAGTGTAGTAATTAGCCCATGTTTTGTTTCAGTTTCTGTTAGACCCCATAATTAATTATATCAAAGTAAATCATTTTACTGGAAAAGTTGACGAACATGGCGTATTTTTAAATTTAGTAAGTTCGCGGTGCTTAATTATAATTGGAGCGTATATTCTAAGTTGGAGTCGGGAGTCCTCAATTGGAT
>JAOTQJ010031466.1:0-15944 GCA_025642045.1 Solanum sejunctum
TGGGAAACAAGAATTGCACTTATACACTAATATTCATGTGTATATACGACAACACAAGGAAAAGGTTCAAAAGTGACGACGAAGATTTCGACAGGACAAAGGCCCAAAATCACCAACTCTCTTCCTTTATTTGTATATATATTTGTATTTGTCCGGATACTAACATTTGTTTATGAATGGTTTCAATCTAATTAGATTCCCCAACGACGTCCAAACCATTTATGTTATTTTCTTTAAAAGGGTATTTTGCATTAAAAATAAAAATAAAAAAATAAAAAAAAGTTAAAAAATGTGATTTTGTCATGTTAGTTCAAGTTTCCAAACCTATTCAACTTTCAAGTTTAGTCATCGTTTTCAAGTTAATCGAGTCTAGAGTCCAACCTTTTCAAGTTTTGGTCAATTTTTCAAGTTTAGTCAAATGTTTTTAGTTTAGTTGAGTTTAGTCAAATTTTTTTTCAAGTCGGGTCAAAGTCTTTCAAAATTAATCAAAAATTCAAAGTCAGTAAATCTTCGCCGAGTCAAAATTAGTCAAGATTTAATCGCCGGATAACCGCATTTAGCGGCCATTTCGAGTACGTAAAACCTTCTCGAAATGGAAATGTGAACCCGAACCTGTTTTCTGAATTTTAAAAGATTTTTCTGTTAGGTCTTTTCAAATATTTAATGGTTTCCTAATTATCCGTAAAATTAGATGGCGACTCTGTTTTCCTTTCGAATTTCAAGAATTGATTTTTCTCAAATTAATTGAGTTTAAATTGATTTTTGAATTATTTTTTCTTTTCAAAAAGCCATTTTTCGGTATAATATTTATTTTTTTACTCCATCTCGGGCCCCTATCCCCCCACCCAACATCCCCATACAAAAAAAATTAAAAATTAACCCATGATGTGGATATTTTGAAATACAAAGGTGAAGACGTGGATATTTTGGCCAATCTGTCGCTGCCACGTTATTAAAAATATTTCATGTATTTATAATTAAAAGAAGAAAAGTAAAAGAAACAAAACGGCATGTCGTGATTGGCAAAAAGAAATTTATTTTATAAAAGAATTCAAATTTAGTAAATTTGAATTTTTTACTCCACCTCGGGCCTCTATTCCCCCAACCCCATCTTCACCACCACCACCAACAACAACAACAAAGAATTATTTTTATAAAAAAAATTTAAATATTAAAAATTTTAATTTCTTACTCCACCTCGGGCCCCCATCCCCCGCCCCAATCAAAAAGAATTAAAATTTTATTTTTTTAAAAAAATTACATTTTTACTCTAGCCCACTTTGAACCCCTATCCTCAAAAAAAGAATTTAAATTTTTATTTTAAAAATATTTTCATGTCACAAACTAGAAATTTTTTTTTGAATATTAGTAATAGAAAGAAGAAGAAAATTTATATTTTTAACTAATATATATATATATATATATGAAGGGTTCATTAAGGGTAAAGTAGTCATTTTAGCTTCTTCTTTTTAAACTATTATGGGCCTTAAGGAATACGGCTAACATGCTTAAATTTTGTCTCGTTCATGTGTTATGCTAGCTTAGATTTGTGTGTTTAAATGACTAAGAATTGATTAGTTAGAGTGCTTGTTTGTGTAATTTGAAAGTTGGAGGTCATATTTGTGATTTGAAGCCAAGTTAAATGACTAATTTATGTATTATATCTTATATTTATCTGTGTTTTTCTCAAAAGTCAAAATTTTTTTCTCAATTTTTAATAATTTTTTGTAGTTACTATTCTATGTTTGATCATGTTAAGAAACTGGTTGAAGAGATCAACAAAAGTGTTGCATCCGTTGAAGGTGTTGACGCTAGGTAATGGCAGGTTGGTTACTTGTTCAACGATTTTTGTTCTTCTTGGCATGCATTTGTTTGGCACAAATTTTGTTTGGTACTTAAAATGAAGCACGTAGTTCAAAAAGATTTATTTAGCTGATCAAATGGATTTCTAGATTCATAAATTGATCGAATTTTTTTGTTGATAATGAAATAGGTGTCCGAAACTCTTTCAGATGATAATCTTGCAAAGATAAGTGGACCTTCAAAATACCCTACACCCATCGTTGTACCTTATGATCTTGTTGAGGCTGGTGGATTTATATTTGGTTTTCCAACAAGATTTGGGATGATGCCTGCTCATTTTTATGTATCTTTTTATGCGACTAGTGGTATATGGAAAACTCAGCAATTGGCTACATGTTCGGCATTTATATGTTTGTAACAATTGGCTATATGTTCGGTGTTCATATGTTTGTATCAATTGGCTACACTTTTGGCGTTGAAATGTTTGAGATGGAGAAGATCAAAGGTGGAAGTCCATATGGCTGGTACATTTGCTGGTGATGACTCTAAACAGCCTACTGACATTGAATTGAAGCAAGCACTTCATCAGGGGAAATATATTGCTACCATCACTAAGAAGTTCAAAGTTTGATATGCCTAAATTATCTCAGTTGTTCACTATTATATTTATAATAAAGGCTCTGATAAAAGTTAAGTCGGCATTGAATTAAATGTGTAATGTCCTATTTTTATCATCATAATTATAAGGATCAAATGGTCAGTATGTTGTTACAAATTTAATCTTTTTACATGTCCTTTTATGCCCAAAAATCATTGCATGTTACATTGAAACGACTCCAAAAATGCCTGAAAATATGCCTCAGAAGTTTTCATAATCGTAATTTCCATATATCTCAAAATTTGTGCGTCATATTAAAAATTCAACTTCATATTCGTGTTCGGAAGGCAAAATTGAGTGTGAGATGGGTATAATCCAAATTTTAGAAGACCCGTAACGAAAAACGAATTTCACCAAATCTCAATTTCCATAAGTTATTCGCGTTGGCTCTGCGACACAGAGCCGTTGCGAAGTAGTGTACTTTGTTGCCAATTTTTTCTATTTCGATCCAAGCCATTGGGGTCTTGGGCTCAGACCCTCCTATGCATAAAAACACCTATACTTAGTCATTTTGCAATCTCATATCATTCAAGACATTACCCAAAATCTCTCTGTAACACAACTAAATATTTCGTCCAAATTCAAGTGGCCCAAAATCATTCCAGATCTCAAGAAATTCATTCAAGCTTCAAGTTCTCATTCAAATCTTCATCAAGGAAATCTCAAAGTTTGAGGTATGTAGATTTCGACCATTGGGTCCTTTCACCCATGGTGCCCAACCTTCCTTTTTCAAGTTTGATTATCTATGGGTATCTCTTTATGAAAGTAGACTATAAACTATATTGGAGTTTTATGAATGTTAATTAACTATGCATGTTTTGAGCTATGAATATATGACCTATTATAAGATTTAATTATGTATTTTAAGGTATCTTTCATGAGAGTTTTACTATGTGTTGGTGGGTTGATTTACAATGAGTATTTTCACATGATTTCACTCTTGAATTGCATGATTTTGAACTAGCATTACACACCCGTCAAGTATTTGATAAAGGTCTTTTCAAGGATTCTTAAAGTTTTGATGATCTATTAGATGATTTATGAGTCAAGTGACTTTATGATGATTTTGGGCTTTCTAAAGATGTGTTTAACTCATGAAAATGTTTATGATGTTGTAAAGCCGTATTAGGCCCTTTCTTAAATATTTTACCTCTTGTGAGCCTTTGACGTTCATACAAGGGTATTGTTTGATAATGATCTGTTCGTATGTTTGAAGTTAGGCTCACCATTAGAGGTCAAATATGTTTTAGAGCTACTCATGCCATATTTCAATGTTTCTTACAAGTTATTAAAGCTATGATTATTTTTTATATTCGGTGGGATTAGATTTAGCACCGATGAATTGAGGGAGTGCTCTCTTTCATTGAACTATGTACCACCATAGGATGATATTTTATCCTTGCTATACTAGTGGATCCATTTAGTGTAATATACCATTAAAATTCTTTCTGAAATTGGGTAGTGTTCCCATAAGTTGAAGTGTAATTTTAAAATTCGAATCGGGTCATGTTCCTATAAGGAAGGTTACTTCATAGAAAATTAGGTCGTGTTCTCATAAGTTTGAGGTATGGTTTACCTTGGTATGTAGACCGCGTCTTTATCGATGAAGGGTAATCATCGAGATTCCATGTTGTAGTTTGCTTGATCTTATTTTATGCCGATTGAGGTCTCTTCCCACAATTATGTATTATGTTCTATGGAATTTGAATGATTTACAAGCATGTTTTCTTTCAAGCATCGATCATGCATGTAATTTTGTTATTATGCTTATCCATTGCTTATAATTATGCATTTGGATTATGTTGCCTATCTCTTGTTGTATTGAATCCTACATACTTAGTACATTCAAACCTTCTAATGCATACTCTATGCCTACATGATGGTACTATGTAAGGACTGGAGCTCTATTTGACTATCCTCCTCCATGTGGTTAGTTTGACATCTTGAAGATAAGCTTGGTGAGTCCTCAAGTTCGAAGACACTATCTACTTTTTCTTGCTTTTTCTACGACTTCTTTATTTTGTTATTTGACATTATAAGGGTGAGCTCGAAAAGTTTCATGGCTCCCGCTCCATTCCAAGTTTAGAGGTGTTGTTAGAATATCTTGATGTATCTATGCTATAAACTTGACTCCTTGCGTTTTATGATATCAAAGACCTCTCTTAGTCCTGTTTTCCCTTTCTATTTGCCTCTTGTTGTTGTTATTATGCTTCCGAGATCAAATATGTGTATATGATATACTAAAAGGCTTGTGGGGGGTTCCCCATTCACCGTGTCACGTCCAGGACCTAGGTTCAGGTCATGACAAACTTGGTATCAAAGTACTAAGTTGTTAATGGTCTTAGGAATCCAACACACTGCATCAATTAGAGTCGTATTCATGGTTCTGAAGCACGCCACAACTATGAATAAGAGGCTATGAGGCATTTTTAGAAATGTTTCACTTTTTCATGATCTATATAGTGCGATAAAGTTAAGTCCCATAAGGATTATTTCTCATTCTTCATCATTGCATTTCAAAACATATCTCAAGCTATTCAAGGTGCTAAGCAAGGTGTTGATTATCTCTCACTTAAGGGTCAACTCCCCAATGGTGGCATTTCAAATATGGAGGTTCCTAATGCTCTATGGCTATTGGACAAAGTGATGACTATTCAACTCAATGAACAAGTGGGTATGTCCGAGACTTCAAGGGATAAGAGGAGGGAGACTGAGGCTAAGAGGGCCGGATTTGGTGGTGTCCCATGTTCTACTAGATTACCGGTGCCCAAATACAGGAAGAAGAGGATTGCTTTTGCCACTTGTCAAGAGCGTGGCAAGAAACATCAAGAAAGGTGTTTGGCGGAAATTTCAAGTATGGTGGTAATGGGAATAAGATTAGGGAGTTTTCGACAGCCTCGAAGGAGGGAAGGAGAAGAGTTCAAATTGAAGGTAGGCTTCCATATGCCAAGCCCGATGGCAATGGTCGAATGACTCATCCTAGATGCCCAAAATTTAGGAGAAAACATGGTGGCACATGTTGGAGGAACATGAGTGCATATTTTGGGTATGACAAGATGGGCCACAATATTCCCAGTTATCCATATGTTCAAGGGAAAGACAAGGATGTTGGTGTTCAAGATACCCCAATATATCACAAGTGTGGGAAGTACTGTCCGGGAGATTATTTGGCCTGTCTAAGTACATATTTTAAGTGTGGTGCGAAGGATCATGTGTTGAGATATTGCCTATAGATTACTAAGTATTATGAAAATGACTGTCAATGTTCTCAACCATACCTTTTTAGGGATCACTAGACTTGGCATGGTGCTTTACAAATATATTATGAAGTCTTTGATTTTGATGTGTATACATTGATAGACCCAGGTGCCACTTTTTATCATATTACTCTTTTTATTGCCAAAAAGCTTCATGATTAGTCCCAAATTATTGTGTGAGCCTTATGAGGTGCTTACTCCCATTGATAAGTCTATAGTTGCTAGAAGAGTCTATAGAAATTATCTCGTGGTCATATTGCATTAGGTCTTGCCTTGTGATTTTATTGAATTTAGATATGGTGGATTTTGACGCCATTCTTGGGATTATTGGTTGCATACATATTACGTCTCCATTGATTGTAGGACCCATAGAGTTAGATTTCAATTCCCTAATGAACCGTTCTTGAGTGGAGGATTGTAGAGTGGTGGTGAAGGAGTAGGTTTATTTCCTGTCTTAAGGTATAATCGATCTTTAAGGGTTGAAATTATCATCTTGTATGAGTAGGGATGTTGAGCCTAAGGTCCCTCCTGTTGAGTCACTTCCAGGGATTAATGAGCTCTTGATGTCCTTTCCAATATTTTGAATTTAAGATAGTGCCTTTGGGTTTGGCTAATGCACCGATTATATCTACAGGTCACATGAATAGGTTTTTAAACCCTACCTTGATATGTTGTGGTGGTCTTTAGTGATGATATGTTGACTCATTTTTGAAAGTGCGGAAGAGAATGTGGATCACTTGAGTGAGATGTTATGAATTTTGAGGAATGTGAGGCTGCTTACTAATTATGGAAAGTGGGAATCTTTGGGTAGCAAAAAGGTGATTGGAGGAGTACATTGGTTGACTAGGTTGGGAATGAGGTTGGGTGAAGTTGAGAATGGAGGTTTTCTCCAAAGGGGTAGATGGTGGCATTTGGTACCAAAGTGGACTATGTATGTTTAAGGTTGACAATTAGGTCAAGGTTTGTAAGTCCTTATAGGGTTTGGAGGAGAATCGATAAGGTTGCATATGGATTGGAGTTGCCTATGGATATAGATATGGTCCATTCATTTTTACATGTCTATGTTAAGGTGGTGTGTGGTGACCCAAGTGCTATGGTGACTTTGAAGGTTGGGGGTGTGACAAAGGATAATTTGACTTATGGGAGGTTCTGGTAGGAATCTTGGATAGACAAGTGAGAAAGTTAAGCCAAAAGGATGCAACTTCTGTCAAAGTTCTTTGGACGAATCAACAAGACGAAGGAGTTATTAGAGAAGCTGAAGCGGCCATAAAGGAGCGATATTTGTACCTTTTTCACTCTATTCAAGCCTAAGATAATAAATAAGTCCTTTATATAATTTTATGCCTTAAGATTCAGGCCTCATGTCATTGCATGCATTCATGATTATATTGACAAGTTCATGGTGATTTTGACATTTATATTAAGATTTTTGAAATGATGTTTAAGTGCATTGCATTCTTGTATGGGCTAAAATCATCTTTGTTACTCCTCTTATATACATTTCTTTGACATTCAGGGACAAAAGTTCCCAAGGGGAAAATATTGAAACGACCACAAAAATGCCCGAAAATGTATCTCAAAAATGTCCATAATCGTATTTTCTATATATCTCAAAATCTATGCATGATATCAAAAATTCAACTTTATATTCTTGTTCGGGGGCAAAATTGAGTGTGAAATAGGTATAACCCAAATTTTAGAAGATCCGTAATGAAAAATGAATTTCGTCAAATCTCAATTTCCAGAAGTTGTTCGCACTGGCTCCGCGACATGGAGAGCCATTGGGAAGGAGTGTATTTTGTTGCCAGTTTTTCCTCTTTTGATCCAAGGCCTTGGGGTCTTGGGCTCAGGCCCTCCTATACATAAAAATACTTATACTTAGTCATTTTTCAATCATATATCATTCAAGACATTTCCCAAAACCCTTTGTAATACTTAGCTAAATATTTCATCCAAATTCAAGTGCCCCAAAATCATTTCGGATCTCAAAAAATTTATTCAAGCTTCAAGTTTTCATTCAAATCTTCATTAAGGAAATCTCGAAGTTTGAGATATGTGGGTTTCAAGCATTGGGTCCTTTCACCTATGGTGCCCAACCTTCCCTTTTTATACAAATTACATATTTTCAATTTAGATTATCTATGGATTTTATTATGAAAGTAGACTATAAACAATGTTGGGGTTTTATGAAATGTTGATTAAGTATGCATAGTTTGAGCTATGAATCTATGGTCTATTATGAGATCTGATGATGGATTTCAAGGTATCTTTCATGAGAGTTTTACTATGTGTTGGTGGGTTGATTTATAGTGAGTTTTCTCACATAATTTCACTCTTGAATTGCATAATTTTTAACTAGCATTACATACTCGCCAAGTATTTGATAAAAGGTCTTTTCAAAGATTCTTAAAGTTTTTCTGATCTATTGGATGATTTATGAGTCAAGTGACTTTATGATGATTTTGGGCTTTCTAAATATGTGTTTAATTTATGAAAATGTCTATGATATTGTGAAACTAGATTAAACCCTTTTCTTAAAGATTTTACCTCTTGTGAGCCTTTGATGTTGATGCAAGGATATTGTTTGATAATGATCTATTTGTATGTTTGAAGTAAGGCTCACCATTTGAGGTCAAAGATGTTTTAGAGCCACTCTTGCCATATTTCAATGTTTCTTACAAGTTATTAAAGCTATAATTATTTTATATATTCTGTGCGATTAGATTTAGCACCGATGGATTGAGGGAGTGCTCTCTTTCCTTGGACTATGTGCCACCACCACAGGATGATGTTTTACCCTTGCTATATTAGTGGATGCATTTAGTGTACTATATCATTAAAACCCTTTCTAAAAATAGGTCATGTTCCTGTAAGGAGGGTTGCTTCATACAAAATTGGGTCGTGTTCTCGTAAGTTAAAGTGTGATCCTAAAATCCTTTTCGAAATTGGATTGTGTCTCATAAAGAAGGTTACTTCATACAAAATTAAGTCATGTTCCCATAAATTTTATGTATGGTTTACCTTGGCAAGTAGACTGCCTCTTTACCGATGAGGGGTAATCATCGGAATTCCAAGTTATAGTTTGCTTGGTCTTATTCTATGTCGGTTGAGGTCTCTTCCCACACTTATGTTCTATGTTCTATGGAATTTGAATGATTTACAAGCATATTTTACTTCAAGAATTGATCAAGAATGCCATATTGTTATTATGCTTATCCATTGCTTATAATTATGCATTTTGATTATGTTGCCTATCTCTTGTTGTATTGCATCCTATATACTTAGTACATTCAAACGTACTAACGCATACTCTATGCCTACATGATGTTACCATGTAGGGACCGGAGCTCCATTTGACTATCCTCCTTCACATGGCTAGTTTTACATCTTGAAGATAAGCTTGGTAAGTCCTCAAGTTCGAGGACACTATCTACTTTCTCTTGCTATTTATAAGACTTCTCTATGTTGATATTTGACATTACGAGGGTGAGCTCGAAAAGTGTCTTGACCCCCGCTCCATTCCAAGTTTAGAGGTGTTGTTAGAATGTTATGATGTATCTATGCTATAAACTTGACTCCTTGCGTTTTATGATATCAAAGACCTCTCTTAGTCCTGTTTTCCCTTTCTATTTGCCTCTTGTTGTTATTATTACGCTTCCGCGATCAAAGATGTGTATATGATATGCTAAGAAGCTTTGTTTGGAGCTCCTTCGAGTTCCCTATTCTCCGTGTTACGTCTAGGCCCTTGGTTCGGATCGTGAAATAAATTTAGTACACTTATAGAGAAACATACAGAACACACCAAAAAATCAATATTTCACGAAAATAGCAGAACTATAACAATAATTGTGACATTATTTGAGGAAAACTCGTGCTTATCATTGTATATTTCAGCATCTTCATATTTCCTCATTGAGGTATATGTAGTTTTCCTAGGCAAGGGCAATCATATATCATCCGTCTCCAACATTAACACCACGGAGGATATGGTCGGTTTGTTAGCTTCCATGTCTTGCACACAAATAAGTGCTACATGTATGCATCTCAATACTTTATCATGTTGACACTCGTCCCAAATAGAATGGTCCACCAAGTCCATTGGTGTACTTCATCCCACTTCTGCCATGCCTGAAGATTTTTCAATAAGGAAAATGTAAAATTATTGTTGTTGTACGACGAACATAAAGGATTTTCTTTCCTTCCTCAGTGGATCTCGAATCTTCATTTGTCCCCGGGATCGTATCTTCTATCTGAAGAAAATAAAGTATCTCTTCTAATAAGTGCTTCTAATATATGTTATTTATTTAAGTCTTCTTAGAGACACATGGCAATGCATAATTGGTTCTTTGCAAGGAAGTTAAAGTTATTCTAAGGAAGTTAAAGTTATTCTAACAACAAATTCTGGTTAGTTTATTTTCTATTTCTATTTAATAGAATTTTGATATAGAAGTTTGTTGCTAGGTATTTAGCCAAATAGATCCAATTGATTAGTTTCATAGAGTGTATCACTAAAATACCTATATATGATGGTAAGATTAACTTTTTTTTAATCACCATTATTCTATCAAAATCTCAACTCCCTATTTTACTTTTTGGTTCTTCCTTTTGGAGTATTGTAAGGTTTAGCCGAGAATATCTCCTTTCATCTTCCTTTTCTCATCATTTTTATGCGTTTTTAAGTATACTGCTACGTCTAAAGTGTGTCTTTTTAGATCATTAGCTTCACTTATAAATACCTTTCTATCATTGGCATTATTTCATTAGTGGTCTTCGTACATGTTTTCACTAAATATTTCATCTCTCCAGGAAAAAAGTTCTCCTGAATGATCTATCAGAACTCTTGTAGGACGATCTTATCCTAATCTTCTATTGACTAAAATAGATCTTACACATTGAATTTATCTATTTCATACTTTGTTGAAGGCCATGACCATAGATAGTAAGGAGTATAGATCGCGTATTAGGGTAGAACGTTAATAGGCTTGTAGGAGTAGGATGATGTCTGCCTTTGTGATATAGTAGGTTAGTAGGATTAGGCATGTTTTTTTATCTTATGTTGTTATTGTCCGGCTTATATTTGTTACTTTTATTGTATTTACATACATTATCATTTGCTTTCTGCTTTAGTTGATTTTTTTTTAATATCTAGTATATTCTGCTTTTAGGGCTTGTTATTTTTTAAACGAGAATCTTCGGGAAACAACCTCTATATCTTTATGAGGTAGCGATAAGGTCTGTGTATATTTAACCCTCCTCAGACCCCACTTATAGGATTACAATGGGCATGTTATTGTTGCATACTTTGTTGAAGGTGATAAAGACATCTTAAACCGTTAATAATGTGTAAAAATACAATATGCCCAAATTACACCTCAAGGTAAAATGTAAAACCATCATTGGTTTAGTATAGAATCTAGCTATGTTGAGGTTGATCCCATGGGGGATATGAATAGAAATTAGGTCAATGTAATTATTCAATCTTTTAGTTAGGTTATTTTGAAGTGGGGTTTGTAATAACAAATATCAGTGATCTATTCAAATGTTTATGTAATACCTTCTAATTCTTTTCACCTAATCCATGTAGATGCACAAAGAAAATAACTGAGAAAAATTATTGGAAGAGTAACCACAAGGGTCATCTACGACCCATAGATGAGGCCTCGTAGATCTACAGATGGATTGATGAAATTTTCTAAGTCTGAGGCTCATGTACGAGACAATATATGGCCCGTAAAATATTCGACGGCCCATAGATTAGTTTCACGAGTTGATAATCCAAGAATCGACTTTTTATTATCTTGAGTTAAGAGTTATCAGACAACCCATAGAAGTTTTTACGGTCCATAGAAGTGATTTCGTAAATTCATGCAAAATTTCAGTAACATAAACTATTGGAGCCCTCACCTACGAGAGGTCACTATGACATATAGAAAGGTCTATGGCCCGTAAATGGGGTCTCGTAGAACCTATCAATAATTTTTAAGAAGGGTATTTTTGTCTATTTCCATCTCTTTTTAATCAAATCCTTGGATGTTTTAGACCTAATTAAAGTCCTAAACCAGAAACCTAAGAGTACTTTCACTATTTTTCACGCTTAGGGATTTTTTGAGAGCACCAGAGGAGGGAAAAGAGCGAAGGTTTCAAGTTCTAACATGAGGACCAATTGAAGTTGATTGCTTCTTCCATTTCAAGTATGTAAGGCTTACTAAAGTGTGGAACTACGTTTGTTCACATGCCCTGCTCATTTACCTGAGTCAAGATTGAGAACAAGAGTTGAGTTTTGAAAATTCTATCATCCAAACATCGAATGTCTGCACTTATTATGAGTTCTTATGATGATATATGAAATAATTATTGTATTTCATGACCACTAATATGAGATTTACATATATATTTTATATATTATATCTTGAATCCTAAATTTAATGGTTTTTATAAAATCTATACGTGGATTGAGTTTAAGTTTGAATATCTAAGTTAAGTAAATTGAGCATAATTAAGCATGAGGAGCATACAGTATCATGATGACATGTCCATTGATGCATGTTGCTTGCATTCCATGATGAGTCTAATTGATGAGTTCGAATGACCGTTGGAGTCTGAGTTAAGTCTGACTGATTGAGTTGAGGTGAGACAACTCCATGCGGTTGAGGTTTGAGTTTATTGATTGAGTATTACTGAGATTTAAGTTGATTGATGAGTTGAGCATGTTTTAGTCTTGGGAGGAGTATCGAGCACGGTACCAAACTGGGAGCGAGTAAATAACTATTCTAAGCCATAGAACTATATTACCAGCGTAAGATAGTTGTACAACAAGTTTTGGCAACTCTTGTCCCAAAAGATGGACATTTATCATAGATCCATGAGAGAGTTGATCGTCCTTTACCTTCACAAGTTTAGGACGGGCGTGGCAACGACATCGCCTTTGTTGGGCATCACCAACCTAAATATGGTGGCATTGGATGTCAGTTAAGAGAAACTTTCAAGTAAACACTGATGGAGCATAGTAATTTTGAACTAAGTTTATTTTTACTGAGTTTATTTTTAAAAGCATGATTTACTTCAAGCTTGCATAATTATTTAGATAAGTTGTGAGTTGTTTGAGTTGAGGTGAGTGAGTGGAGTTTTACTTTCTTGAGCTTTTTCACATACCAGTATATTTCATGTACTGACGCCTATTTCGACTTGGATCATTTCATGATGCAAATACAGGTGATAGAGAACTTCAGCCAGCGCATCGTTAAGGTCTAGTTCAGTGCATTTCCATAGTTGGTGAGCCCTCCTTGCTTTTCGGAGGAGCCCTTTTATTTTTTGTTATTGATTGAGTATTTTCTTTCTTTGACTTGGGGTATCCATGACCTGTCATTGTACCATTTCGATTGTTGAGTAGATGCTTCATAGATGTTGAGTAGAGGATTTGTTGAGTATTTTGTATTTTCAAACTTATCCATTGGAAACTATGTCTTAGTAGAACTATATTCATTCCTATGATGTTTGCTTCATTTGAGTATTTCTTCTGCTGTTGAGTTGATGTGACAGTGAGGCCAGATGATTCTCTTGGGGAATTAGTAATGGTTCTTTAAGTGTCGGCCTCAACAAGGATACTCTTCGGGGCATGACAATTTACCATGCAAAATGATAAGTTTGATACATCTAAGTCATTCAACTCTATTTAAATAAATGTCATTCTAAATATCTTACGATCTTTGAGCGTTTTACTTCTAATCCTGAGCTCTTTTTCGGATTAACTTCGTCTTGTAAGATTTAAGTTAGTATACGAGGGTTTGTAGCATCAAATTAATAATAAAGAAAATCAAAAAATTTTATAGCATATTCCTGGGATCTCAGATTTATCTTTTTTTCTAAATAAAAATAGTCAAAATACATCATTACATACTTCTTTATTTATCTCCCAACTCTTTTTTCTCTTTTTTTAATAAAGAATATGAAAGAAATAAATATTTACGTCAAGGATGATTTTAGTATTACATCAGCAACCTTTTTAAGATAAATAACTAACATATAACTATTCAAACATGTAATATCACTAATTAATTCTAGATGAATCTTAATTAATTTTTTTTATTTTCTTTCCAACAGTAAAGCCACATTAATGAAAGGGTCAACTGATAATGACCATTGGCTCCCACTATATAAACAAAATGGCATGAACAAATTATACATATAACAAACATAATTTTTTTTTTAAAAAAAAAATCAAGATTCTATAATGGCAACCATAGTGTTCATTATGTATGTATTTTTTTTTTCTCCATTTCAACTTCTTGATATGTATATTTATCTGTGTTTTTCTCCAAAATCAATCTCTTCCAATTTTTAATATACTTTTTTGCAGTTACTATTCCATGTATGGTCATGTTGAGAGGCTAGCTGAAGAGATCAAGAAAGGCGTTGCATCCATTGAAGGAGTTGAAGCTAGGTTATGGGAGGTTGGTTACTTGTTCAACGACTTTTACTCTTCTTGGCATACGTTATTTTGGCACAAATTCATTTCAAGAAGGTTCACTTAGTTGATCAAATGAATTTCTAGATTGATAAATTTATTGTTTTTTTGGGTCGATATATGAAATAGGTGCCCGAAACTCTTTCACATGATGTTCTTGCAAAGATGGGTGCACCTCTGAAAGGGCCTGTACCGATCAATGCACCTGATGATCTTGTTGAGGCTGATGAATTTTTGTTTGGTTTTCCAACAAGATTTGGGATGATGTAACTGGTGGTTTATGGAAAACTCAGCAACTTGCAGGAAAACCAGCAAGAATTTTCTATAGCACGGGTTCTCAAGGAGGGGGACAAGAGACCACTGCGTTAGTTTTTTTTCGTCAATCAATTCTTACTTAGGCATTTGAAAGTGTTTGTAGGATACATGTCGAATCATTCAAAAGTAATGTATATTTGATTGATGGGCACAATATTTACAGCAGTGTGGCTGTAGAGACTTAGTTTCTATCACTTTCGCGATATTTAAAGAAATGAACAAATTACTACAACAATACCATACAAGAGAAAAAACACAATTATTCAAGTACATTACTATAACTCTCCTCGATGATCGATATATGTAGGTTGACAACAATTATGCAGCTAGCTCATCATGGAATGATGTTTGCTCCAATTGGCAACACGTTCGGCACTGAAATGTTTGAGATGGAGAAGATCAAAGGTGGAAGTCCATATGGTGCTGAAACATTTTATGGTGATGGCTCTATACAACCTACTGACATTGAATTGAAGCAAGCATTTCATCAAGGAAAAATATATTGCTACCATCACCAAGAAACTCAAAGATGGATCTTCCTAAATTATCATAGTTTACAGTTATGTTTATAATAAATGCTCTAGTTTAGAGTTAAGTTGGCATTGAATTAAATGTGCAATGTCCTATTTTAATCATCATAAATATAAGGATCAGTTAGTCAGTATGTGGTTACAAGTTGAATTTTTTTTACATATCCTAAATCTCTGGAACTTACATCTGGTATGCTTATAGAGAAACAAATCGCTACAGATTTTTACAGTTGCATCACAATTTAACAAGATATTTAATAATAACAAATATTTTTTTATCCCTAAATAAATTATTTAAAATAACAATGGAATCTGTATTTAAGGTTTAACGGCATTCATACTAATGCTAGTTCTTGAACACGTGTAACATGCATGTTAGTTTGTTCAAAATTTTTAAAATCACACACCAAAAAGTACTTTCAATAGTGTATGATGCATAACATACAATTCAAAAAAATGCTCAAAAATACAACATATAATACAACACAACCATTAATCAATGTAGCAAAAATTGAGGCCAAATAAATCAAGTAACAAGAAATTCGTTAAAAAATAAAGTAAAGCTTAAATAAATCAAAAACCCAAAATAATAACCAAATTAAGCCATACCAGCAATATCTTTTTTGTTTTGTTTTTAAATTTGATAGAAGGAAAATATCCTTGCAAGACTTCTATAGAGAGTAGGATCATCAAATATAGTACTAGATGTAGCACTAACCTTTGACTTCATATCAACCGAAGTAGCTAATGATTTACACAAAGATATTCCTGCTCACTCAATTATCTCTTTGGCATATTTCCGTTGAGATAAAAACATACCATCTTTGTTCCGGGTCATAGCAATACCCAGAAAATAATTCAAAGGACTAAGATCCTTCATAGCAAACTCAGAGCTTAGGAGATCCATAATAGAACAC
>JAOTQJ010031547.1:0-15938 GCA_025642045.1 Solanum sejunctum
AACCAAATTTTTACCCGCGAAAATTCCCGGTGAAATTTATAATTCACCTCAATCTCAACAATTTTGCCGAATGAGCAATTAACCTCCATTTAGTTAATTACGGGGTCTAACAAAATGCATTAAAAGATGCATGACAATATTTGTTCAATTCAAGAAAGAAAAAAGATAAAATATTTAAATTTACCTATGCAGAGAGATTCAATATCAAGTGCATCTCCTCTATCATGCGCTTGTTGTTCTGAATTTGGCTTTATCGAAAATTTTGAGTGTAACTCAAAATTTTCTACCCCAGTTTGTAAAAAATACTCAAAAAGAATTTTTGAGTAACCTCAAAAATTCTGCCGAAGTTTTCATCGTAAAGAGGAATGAAAATCCTATCAATTTTTGAGAAAAATATCCTCTTTTTATTTATAGTTGATCTTGTTATCGCCTGGAACAATTGATATTTTGTGCCTTAGTTAGTCGAATATTTGGAACTTGTTGCTCATCCAAACTCAATAAAGCCCTTCCTTACTTAGAAAGCTGATGAATGTCAAGAAAGTGAACTTGTGATGTCCCTGCAAAAAAGAAAACCTGATTAGCAAAAACTCCATAACTTTGTTCCCTTCCCTCAGAATATGATTAAATTCCACTTCTCTGTGATCCCTCAGCTTGTGGATCTTCTTAACCATAGCACTAATACTCCATGGCACCTCTCATCTACCTAATAAACAATTAATAATCATTAATGAATCTGTCTCCATAATGACTGGTAACCAATTCCTGTTGACACAAATTTCCAATCATTTTGCCAATGCCCAAATTTCAGCTTCAAGACTAGATTTAATACCCAACACTAGTGATACAACAAAGATAAACTCTCCCTTCCAATTTCTGATGCAAAATCCAGCCAAACTAGCCCCCCGTCCCCCCAAGAATTGAACTAAGTCAGCCCATTGTTCTAGAATCTTCTTAAGCCAGGGGTACTTGACTTTTGCCAACCTAAAGAGATTCCTACTCACCTCTAAAGCCATGTTTCATATAGTGAAAGTATCTGTTTAAGTCTGTTTGTTCTTTTCCAAACTATCAATAAAATAAAATAAGGGACAACATTGAGTAGAGGTTTTAGTTTGTTTGAGTAAACAACCCTCCACCATTTATATACCATATCTTTTAAAAAACCACAAGGTCCAATTATCCCTGCTTCTTTTGGAAATCTGGACCACAAAGTGTTAGCTGCATGGCATGTTAAGAAGAGACATTGATATGTTTCTTCAACCATCTGATTACAATAACACTGAATATCATCCATCCCACAGATTCTACTCCAAAATTCCCCTATAGGTAACCTTTTCTTAACCAATCTCCCTACAAAGAACGAAACTTTAAAGGGAATTCCCTTCTCTCATACTTTCACCCAATATTCATGTGAGGTCCCATGGGATCTTACCATATCCCAGACTGACTTTACAGTGAATTTTCCATTTAAAGATGGCATACAATGAGGGGAATCTAATTCATCCAATGAGGAGAATATGATTAATATCAGACTGTGGAGCTTTATGATGGACATAGAATGCACTCTACTCCTTATTGATTTTCTGTCCTGATTGTTCTTCACATTCCTTTAAAGTCTGCATTAATAGCTCCAGGGTGGTGTTATCTGCCTTTACAAAAATAATGGTATCATCAGCATAGGCTAAATGATTAATCTGCTCACTCCATTTTGGTAATCCATATCCCAGAAAACTTGCACAAGTTAAAAGGTTATTCAAGGCCCTAGACAGGACCTCAACCATTAGAATGAATAAGGTTGGGGAAAGAGGATCTCCCTACTTAACCCCCTGGTGGAATGAAAGAAACCACAAGCCTGTCCATTGATAAATATGGAGTACCAGTTATTGGCCAACAATCTCCATACTTTATCAATAAACAAGCCATTAAATCCCATTTTATTCAGCACAGCTACTAGAAAATTCCATTCCACTCTATTATATGCCTTAGTCACATCAAGTTTGATAACGACATTAGCAATCTTGCTTCTCTTCCTTATATCCACAATAATTTCTTATGCTAGTAAGACATTCTCTGCAATACTTCTACCTTTGACAAATTAGATTGATTGGCAGAAATAAGATTTGGCAAAAACCTCTCCGTTCTATCATGAATTATTCTTGAGATAACCTTATTGATGAAGTTACCGAGACTAATAGGCCTAAACTTTGAGAAGGATGTCACTTTTTCCTTTTTAGGAATCAACACTAGATATGTATAAGTGATTGATTTTGGGAGAGTCCTCCCCTGAAAATAAGCTTTGATGACTCCCATCACATCTTCCTGAACAATATCCCAGCATACTTGACAGAAGAGACCAGTTACACCATCTGGTCCACTCGCACTGCTCCCATTAAGCTCAAAAAACACCCTCTTTATTTCCTTTATTGTTGGTTCTTTGTTTAACTCAACATTATCCTCTTCTATGAGCATTGCAGGGACCAAATCAATGAGTGATAAACCATTAATCTGCTGCCCCTCCCAGTGAATTGCTCTTTGAAAAATTGGACAGCCTCACTCAATACTTCAGAACCTTCAGCCCAAGGGCCATCTGATTTGTAGATCCTTTTGATATCCAGCCTTCTTCTTCTCCCTTTGACCACATTGCGAAAGAATCTGATATTTCTATCATCTTCTTCAAACCATTGCATCCCAGCTTTTTGTCTCCAAAAATCCTCCTCAATCTTCAAATATTTATTAAATTCAGCATGAGCCTTGTTAAGAATTTCCCTATTTTCAGGTGAGGGGTGCTCTTCAAATAGATTCTCCTTTAGCTTAACAGTTTCTCCTCTGATAAGCAGTTGTTTAAAAATATCCCCAAAGCATTCTCTACTCCATTTTGATAGTGCAAGCTTTATCTTTTTCATTTTGACTTTAAGGTTGACAACGATATCCTCATCATAAACCGAGCACCAATTTTGCTTAACTATCTCCTTAAATTCCTCTTTTTCAGTCCAGAAATTTAAGAACCTAAAAGGTTTATGAATTTGTTCAGTTTTAGCCCCACTTGATAATAGAAGAGGGGCATGATCTGAACCAGATCTTGATAAGTGTTCTAGTTCAGCCTGCCCCAAATCATCCACCATTAGTTGATTAATCACAATCCTGTTCAATCTCTTAAAGATACAACCCTCATTGGACCTCCCATTCCACCAAGTAAAAGGGTTGCCTTTGTAGTTAAAATCTATCAACTCATAAGAGTTAATACAATAAGCAAGTCCTCCACTTCCAAGGGGTAAACAAGCAATCCTCCAATATTCTCCTCAGCATCCATTATCACATTAAAATCCCCTCCTACAAACCATTGCAAGTTAATGTCTTGAGCCAGGAGATAAATGTCCTCCCATAAATCCACTCTTTCAATAGCAGAACATTTAGCATAAAGTAGGGTGCCAATCATCTGATGACTATTGTCAAACACCAATTTGATGGTTAACTATTGGTCAGAGTTAGCTACAAACCTAATTTTTATTCCACTATTTACAAACAGCCAAATCTTTCCATTAATATTATAGTTAGAGTATGCCATCCCCAACCTTCTCTTATAATGTTGTACCTGCCTCGCCTCTTGAAACAGATCTATCAAAGCAATTAGATTAAACTTATGAAAACGATGTAACATTTGAACTCTATGAAATGAGTGATGAGTTCTAACAACGTGATATTCCAAATTAATGTTTTAAAACTCATTTTAAACCCCTAGTATTTCTTACTAGATTAGCCCTGATTGGCTCGTCACCAGTACCCTTTTGCTTCTTCTTCTTTGCTTTGACTTGAGAAACATCCCCTGCCTCCTTTAAAACACTCTCCATATTTAATTGATTATCAACCTCTTCCCTGTCTTCACATAATACAATCTGTTGATAGAAAGCACTTACATCTATCTCATCATCAGTACATTCTACTTGATGAGAGACTAAGCTATCCAACTACTTTAAAGGATAACTTTGCTTTATAGAAACCTCATTAATAATTATGGCATTTTTTCCATCACTGCCACAAACATTAGTTGAAATCTAATTAGGTGAGGACATTGGACTCCCCTTCACCTCTTGAGAATGCATATTCTTCTCCACCACCTCCACAATTTGAGGCTGCTGGACTGCTACCTGAGTGTACACCACAATAGCTTTGTTTAAATTCTCAATTTCACCATTCTCCATTGTGTTATTTGTACCTTGCTTCATGTTTTCACTAACCCCTTCAATATCATTTGTTGACAGGTTGCTATGACCTTCCCTTGTTGCTGATGATTCCGCAATAAATGTGACTTGATGACTTACATGTGGTTCGAGATGGTGAACTTACATGATAGCTGTTGATGAGTCCCTTACACTGATGCTTTTTGTCCCTGTATTGCTATTATTACCTTGTTCCCCTACCTTCAAATTTTTGCTTTAAAAATTCTTAGTAATCCACTGTTTTGTGGTTAATATTTCCCCGTCCCCATTTTTCAACTTGTCGACAGACTCTGCCGAGACTGTCTACTGTCTTGTATACTTTTTTAACAAGGATTGGATTATCTTACAGTCGTATAGCATCTGCGGTAACCTCTTCATTAGGATTCCTAGTAAACTTTCTGCTTGTAGGATGCCAATGTGAGGTATTTTCCCCAGTTGGAATCTGTTTATCCCCACCCAATGTTCCATCCACAGAAGTTTTTCCTCTTTGCTTAAGCTCAGGATGTAACACCCTGCACTCTTCTTCACAGTGACCCTGCAGCCTACACTTCTTGCAATACTTTGGTAAAATATCATATTCCACTCGAGCTTTCACTATCCTTTGTATTGTGTCATCTTTACCCTAGTAAATCCACCTGAACCTTGATCCTAGCACAACTAGGTCTTGTCTTCTTCATTGTGGCTGCATCTAAGTGGATAGGTTTCCCCATTCCTACCACCAATGAGAAAAGTACTTCCTTCCCAAAGAAAGTAGGTAGAAGATTCGGAAAGGATATCCAAGCCATGGCTTGAGATGTTTCAACCACCACGGTGAATTTGTCATGATAAATTAAGAGTTCTCATTGGATAGTAGACCCCATATTTATCTTCAATTAAATAGGGGGGTTTCAACATCATGGTCACAAAGTCCTCAAATAGGTCAAATTGTATTAGTATGTGTCGATGTCTTAGCAAACCAATCTGACAATGACCTTTAATTTTATATTATTTAGGAAGAATTTTCCTTAACTCATCTAGATCTGGCCATCCATACGTAAACTTGCTGATTACTGCATGTTGTAGATTTTCGGCAATATTCATACCCTTTACTTCCTCCTCAGTCTATGAAATACCAGCGATACCATTGTGAAATGTTGGCATTCGAGCAATGATCGGCATCTTGCTGGGACTACCTTCACAGGGCATAGGTTTTAAAAAATCTGCATATGATTTTCCCATGCCTCTTCCAACTACTACCTCCTCAGGCAACACATTATCAAACTTATTACTAAGTGATGGAAACTATTCCGATGTCAGAGAGAACTGGCCAACGCCAGTAGGTGGTTGACCAGAGGCCTGATCCGGCATGTAACAAAGGGAATGAATATAGGGTTTAGAAGAGAGTTTTTTTTCAACGTCGCTCCTCTTCTAATTTTATTCTTACTCATTCTGTTCATACAAAGCAATTGAATTACAATTTAAAACTCACCACACTATGCACTTGAAAGTATGAAGTTGGCTTTATTCTTATATTGAATACGTACAAAAGAATTTTCAAGTATCATAAAAGTATGATGAGTGGTACCAAAGGGATTTATAATTTATTGCAAAATCAAATTTCTTTCCGATAAATATTTCATACGTTTTTAACTGTAATGGCCTCAA
Source organism: Solanum sejunctum (assembly GCA_025642045.1). Lineage (NCBI taxonomy): Eukaryota > Viridiplantae > Streptophyta > Magnoliopsida > Solanales > Solanaceae > Solanum > Solanum sejunctum. Next base: position 5,859 of record JAOTQJ010031547.1, read on the forward strand.
TTGAGTTGAAGATATGACATTTTTCTTACAAACAATTGTACACATTTAAGTACATTTTGAAAAAAAATGAATATCGAACTCAATAAAGGTTTCCTACGTATCTCAAAAAGTTTAGAATCAGGTAGCCGTAGTTTGTGAAGATATAACCTAAAGTATGCACACTGTTTGAATTCTTTTTTTTGTTTTGTTTTCTTTTTTTTTTTGAAAAATGAAAAGATGCACTTAACCCAAAAAGGGTTGCCAACATATCTCATAGAGATGAAAATTAGATACACGTAATTCTTAAAGATATAATCTAAAATATGTTCACAGTTTGAATTCTTTTTTTAAATTTTTTTTTGAAAAATGAAAATATGCACCGAACCCAAAAAGAGTTACCTACATTGTTAGACCCCATAAGTTAGACCCCATAATAAGTAATTGGTTCAATTTGGTAAAGTTTGGAACCAAATGTTAATTTTGTTCTAAGTTTAATCCTTAAAAATTAAATTATTGTGGGGTCATGTGTGTGTTTAATTCTTATTGGTCCAAGTGGGGGACTTGAGTCTATATATATACAAGTGTGAGTCTATCTTGTACAAGGAGAGTTCTCTACACTTAGAAAATTTTAGAGAAAGTTTGAGAGTGCTCAGCAAGCTCTCGGCTTGCTACAGTAAAGGAGAAATTTTTTTTATTTTTTCGAGTTTTCGATTATTGGACGCTTCAAGCTTGATATATTGGATCCCCTAAGTGGCGTAGAGGCGTTAGTTGGTCAAGAAAACACTTGGTTCGACGGCTAGGAAGGTTTGGATCTAGTAAGGATCTTGAAAGGTATATTTATTTTTAACCTCATTTATGTTAATTAAAGCTTGTGAGTGTGTTAGGGATGCATTACAATGAAGTAAAACATGAAAAAAGGGTTGGTTGTTAGTTGAATTATGAATTTCAAATTTGGGGTTGGAATTGAGGACAAGTTGCATATGATGATATATGGATTTATAGTCATGTGCTTATGTTTATTTGTCATGAAAATAGTTCTTGCAAGATGAAAGAAGTGTTTGGAAACTATATGAATATTTACATGAAGGTTACCTTGAATTGGAGCCCCATTGAAGGTATAATGTTATGTTTTAACATTGGGGGGTTGCGTTGGGCATTGGAGTGAGATATTATGATTCTTGGAGTATATAGGAAGGATTGAATATGATAGATATGTGTTTGTATAAATGCTGCCCTGTTTTGCTAACTATGTCGCAATAGCATTTTGTGGTGTTTTGATGTTGTGATGGTATTGGAAACAGTTTATTGATGTTGTAGGTTGTTGTTGTTGTTGTTGTTGACTGATTATTTGAGCCGAGATGAATTCTCGGGGCAGCGTATTTTAAGGGGATATGCTGCCAAAATTTTTATAAAATTTGAAACTAGAAAGTTAGGATTTAAGACCCGCTAAGGTTATTAATCGTTGGCGTTATTGTGATTCGTGTAGAAGTGGGACATCCGGAAGCATAAATTGAATTGATCTTGCGTTGGAGTTAGTTGGAGGAAGGAGTTGAGGTATGTAAAGATTTCTACTTCTTGGCATGAACTAGTTAAGTTTGATCAACGTCTTATGTTTGAAAAAGTTCCCTTTCCTTCACAAGTTGGGTAAATATATCCTATGTTCACTCCTTGGTAATTTTACAAATATTGTATTTATATTTTGACTCATGGGTATGTAGAACCCGCAAGTCGTAAAAAGTGTGAAATGGTTGAGTATGTTGAAATAATGTATTTGTTGGAGGGCACAAATGTCCGTAACATTTGACAAAAAGCCTAAATAGGATCTATGCTCATTACTTGCCACAATTATGCTAAGTTAACTTCATCCTTAAATTTTGAGTCCTTAGAATCCATGAATAGTGTCCGTTTGATCAAAAGTTAAATAGTTGAAAAACTATGGGTTCTATTGTTCCGAAATCACTTTAAAAATTGTTTTGAAGCCTATTCTAGTAATGTGCATGATGGAAACGAAGTAGGTCCTTTGAAATCACTTTTATGTGTGAAGTTGAGCAATTTTGACAAATTTCAGAAATGAATAACTTCTTGATTTCAAGAGTGAACATTTTGCTTATTACTAAATTTTTGGAACTAGTTTTTATGCATGTGATTCTCACGACTCTATTCGTGCCAACTTTGGTTTCGCTCACTAGTTTTCGGGTCAGTTGATATCGTGCCTATGTATAACTATGTGTATCTATGTATATATATTCCGAAGTAGGTTGGATACGACAGGTCAATTTGCCCATGGGCCGACTTTGCTTAGTTTGGAGACATAAGCAGCTGGGCTTGGGATATATTGGTATCATGACGTGTGGGTGCTTGGCCCCTTTGCCCCAGCCCACATGAGAGTGTGGCCCCTTCGGCACGGCTCACTTATATAACGGGCATGATGACCTTTACACATTATGATACGTGAGTGCCTGGCCCCTTCGCCTTGGCTCACCTATCCTATGACGTGAGTGCGTAGCCCCTTCGCCTCAGCTCACCTATCCTATGACGTGAGTGCGTGGCCCCTTTGCCTTGGCTCACCTATGTTATAGTTGGGATTTATGTTGGAGATTTTGGAGATTTGAAACTTCGGGTGTTATGCTGTGGTATGGCGAGAGTTTGGAGGTCGCTATCGTTCCCGTCCAATATGCATTATTTTGATGTTTTTAATAAAGAGATATTTTGATATTTACATACAGGTTTGACTTATACATTTTGTTCGAATTATTACTTCCACTTATATTTCATACTTTTTGCTTTACATATTCGGTACGTTTTTCATACTGACCCCCTTCCTTCGAGGGGGCTGCATTCATGCCCGCAAGTACCGATGTACAAGTTAGAGAGCCCTCTTCTTAGGATCTCTGTCTACCATTGACATGCTCCCTTTGCATCAGGAGCAGATTTTTTGGTATATATAGGTACACTTATTTTTTGTATTTTGTATTTATGTATATTCGAGGGTATGATAGGGCCCTCACTCGTCCTATGATTCAGTTCGTATGTGTAGAGGTCTATGGATACATATGGGTGAGGGATATTGTGTTTGGTATGACTTTGTATGTATGATACGTTTGTTGGACAGTTCTACCGCAGTGGTGACATTGTTGGCCCGCATATATATGTATATTTATGTTTGCTGGTTTGCTGGGATTACTGTTTACAGGTGTGGCTAGTCAGTGAAACAGAGAAAATTCTGTCAAAATTTTGATAAATTTCTTAGTCATTATAAAGGGAAATTCGATTTAGTGTTTGTCCGGGTGCCCAATCAGCACTAGTCAAGACCCCTAGGTTGGGTCATGATATATATATCTCATAGAGATTAGAATCGGGTACGTGTTGTTCGTAAAGATATAACCTAAAATATGCACACAGTTTGAATTTTTTTTTTTTCGTTTTTTTAAAAAAAATGAAAAGATGCACCGAACCCCAAAAAATTATCTACGTATCTCATAGAGATGTGAATCAAGTTTGCGTAGTTCGTAAAATTATGGTATAAAATGCATATTTTAAAAAAATTAAAATATGTTTTGGAAGAAAACTAACTTGAATGAAAGAAAAATCAACGAGTATATTAAAAAAATCTATTCACATTAAAGAAACTATCAAGCAAAAAAATAATTCAATGTATTCATATTAAAGAAAATATCAAACAAAAAATCTTCTTTTTTGTGTGTAAAGAATGTAAAATAAACAAAATGAAATGTGTTTTAGAGATATAACATAATATGCAAGAATTAAACTATAAATAAAATCTGCGAAAATCTTTCTCTTTGTTTTAGCCATTTTAAAAACAATTTGCTCCTCTTTTATTGTGAAAGCTACGGAGAATATGACTGAGCCATTTTGGTGCTTACGCATCCCATAAATATGAGAATCAGGTCAAACATAGTTCAAAAAAAAATATTATAACTCACAAAAATCACATTTCAACCAAAAGATATATATTTACGCAGAAAATCAAATAAACATGAATGAGTGAGACAAATTATATGTAATACTTATACAACTAAGTAATGTATAATGCATTCTAATAAACATAAGTATTGAAGAATGTATATGTCATTTCCACGTTCTATTACCTCCCTAAAGTACATCATACAAATTATACGAATAAAAACAAACGAGAATATAAAATAAGAAAAAAAAGGTTTTCAAACAAAATAATTCGCACACAAGGGGTACAATCCTAAAAAAATTGCATGTATAATAAAATGAACAATATGCATGCATAACCTAGGTCAAAAAGGTGGTATAGCTCTATCTTATGTTTTCTAAGATTTGGCTTACTAGACAGAAGATTCCACGCAAACCACTCGAGTAAGAAGGCTATGCAGTCACACAAAAAAAGATTCGAACACCCGACGCATATACCAACTCTTCTAAATTTTGAATTTTGGAAAGAAGTTTGCGGGTGCACAAAGCACACCTCGCGTGTATGTGTGATAGTGACAGTTTTCTAAAATTGAAGGAAGTATAAACGAAATGACTGTCAAAATAAATTAATAACATTTAGCAAAATGATTCAAACAATAAGCAAATAAAAGCAGCAATAGGCAATCAAAAAAAATAATTAGATGATACAACATAAGACATTGAAAGTGTAGAGTAAAACACATAAAGCAGGGAGAAAAACAAGAATGAAGTAACTTTATCAACAAAGAGAAAAACAATGTTAATTAAACAAGGCAATTAAAGATGAAATAAAGGAAGCATATAAAGAGATAGGGAAGGAAAAATATGGAAATAACATAACAAAAAGAGAAACCAAAAGGATTAATATCCACAAAAAGAAGGATCCACAAAAATCATGAAATACGTAATGGTTAAAACCTAGAATCCCCAATGGAGTCGCCAAATTGTTATACCCCATTTTAACCCAAAGTCAAATGACACACAACATATTGGTAATTCTTAATAAATAATGTTAAGAAATCACCATCTAATTATTTTTAAGGTAAATTAGGATACCTACTCTAACATAAAATTAATTTAAAATTCTTATTTACCAGAGAATAGGTAAGGATTCTAGTTACTTCGAACGGAAGGTATTAGGCATCCTATGAGGTCTGCAAATACCGGTCCCAATTATATCTAGCATTTTATGTGGGGGTTATAAATTCCAAGTAGGGTCTCAAATTTAAAATTATTCTAAATAAATGCCTAAGTGAAAAAAATAAAATTTAAACAAATAAATAAAAGAATAAATAAACAATTCCATCTTTAAAACGGAAAGGGATAATCTCACAAATACAATAGCACAAAGTATAAACAAAATAAAATAAAGCAATGATACGTATAACGACCTAACATTTGCCTAACGCCAACAATATACATAATAATAAATAAAAATGTGAATAAAAGTACCTCATGTACCTGGAAAAATATATTTGATAAAAGTGTTAATAGTGAATAAATACAAATAAGATAATAATTTAAAATAAAATCCACCTTATATACATGGAAGGCCTTGAAAGTCGACGGTAATTTCTTTATCTCTTTTGCCTTTTCTTATTTTTGTTTTGCCTAATTTTCTTTTTTTTTCGAAGAGGGAACATCATTAATTAGTTAACAGCTTGGCCATTGTATATTTTGTTGCAAGAAATAAATAAATAAAATAATAATAAGGAATATTAGAAGTATGCCAGTATTTGAATTAAATTAAATATAAATAAAATCTTATTTTAATTAAATGACACCCTAAAATGGGTTATAGGTCGATCAAAATTGGGTGTTAACAACTACCTTGGTCCAATCAGTAACAGTAGATGAGTTCTAATGTTGGCCACCATTAAAAAATATGCAAAACAAAAAGAGTTAATTTATACATGCATATACACCTTTCAAGACTTTTGAATTATCTGGTTTTACTTTGTTAGTTCGTCATGGTTCTCACAACCCTATTTGTGGATTTAACTACTCATGCTATGTGTAAATGAAGAGATTATGAATTGAGAAGACATAGCTAAACACTTACACAATTGGATTAAGAACAAGCAAATCCAAAATCAATAAAAATCACAAGCTTGAAGACCAAATTACATCACAAGTGTTCTCAAAGACTCTTTCATAATTTTCTCTCTAAGAATATTGAGTTCTTTGAGTACTTAGCCTTAACTACACAAAAATGACGTGAAGTACTGAGAACTTGTGAAAAATAACCTAAAAACCTATTTATAATAATAAAAAAACATGTGCCAAACAAATTAGAAAAATTGGTTGGCAAACTCCATGAAATCACTTTACGACCCGTAATGTCTTCTATGACTCATAATCGGGGTCTCATAATTAGCTGCTGAAATTTTGGACTTCACTTCTATGACACTCTTTGACGATTCCTAAAGTGATTTATGACCCGTAAAGGAGGTTTTATCTGATGAATTTCCTACAAGTCCACTTTTCTGATCCTCAGGGCACGAAAAGTAGTCTACGACTCGTAAATTGCTCCACGACTCATTTGCATGTTCGTAGACAACTTCAACAAATAGACCCTTACTAGGAATCTTCATGAAACCTATCTACGACTCGTAAAATACTCTACGAATCGTAAAAGGACTTGTACAACAACAAAAATCAACAACTTCTAAAATTTTTCCCCAAATCATAGCCAATATGTAATCCTGCAGATCTAAACACAAAAACACATAAAAACAACTAAAGTCGCGTTGAGAACACATAAAATCTCAAGTTTTAAGTATCAAAAGTGTTGTATTTTGGCAGCACATCAATACGCTTAACTTAAAATTTTTGTTTGTCCTCACACGACAGACTCAATCTATATAGACAACATAATAACAACCAGACCTCAACTCAATGGCATACACACGTACATCTCAGACTCATATACCATACTAACTATTCAAAATTGGATTAGATAGCTATTTAGCAAATCAATGCAACCTAGTGCATGTGACAAGACAACTATGACAAGAAAGAGATTATCAACAGTCCACAATCACTAGACAAGTTAAATGCTAACAATGCAATGCAAGTGCCTTTAGAAACAAGTCCCATATATAATGCTCAATGATGGTTTCATATTTAATCTTAGGACTGTGCAAAAACACTCACTTTCACAAAAGATATTCATGGATAATGATCAATACCATAGGCTTGCCCTTATACTCATGACTCAGACCTTCAACTAACTGAACTCGGATCACTTTAGGACTTTCTGGACTTGTAATGTAGGCTCAGGGAACTTTGGTATAGTATTTTGGGAAATTAGTGATTAAAGACCCTCCTTGAAACTGCGTTTTTCTACACTTTTGCCCTACTAACTCTGTTATTTTTACTTTATTCTCCCTTTCCCCTCTTTCAAACTTTTTGGGGTGCTTTCTTTTTATTTTTCAACTTTTTTCGTTTTTTTACACTTCATATTGCTTTTTAGTTCTCAATTAAGGCATCTTTTATTTTTCTTCCACCTAGTACATGATTTTTCTCCTTTTTCTCCGTATTTCTAACTCAACCCCATATTTTTGTGCTTTATCCTTACACCAGTCACTCTTAAGTTAGGGTTTTAGCCTGTGTTGAGCTGCATAATATACACCTTCTAAATTAGGGCCACTTTTGGTAGCCAGGCTTTTTGCCTTAGTCAATGTACACTATGTTCAAGGAAGAACTAGAGTCAATTTTAAGATGTTTCATTAGACAATGCTAGGTTAATCAGGTGTTTTCAAAGAATGCATGTTAGGCTCAAACATTAGGAACAATGGATATAACATCAATTTGGTTGGTTAATTTTAGGCTAAAGTGGACTATTTAAGACCAATAGCCTAAGGTACTTTCCTAATCCAATTAATCTACAATCTAACTTAGAGTAACAGGTCAAGTTCTGAAGTAGCACAAAATACATGAATTTATCAAATTATGCTCACAATCATATGGCACTGCATGCATTATCAACAAAAGAGTCACAGATCATGCTTTTTATCTCAATACACCCTCACTTATCAGAACATATATTGTCAAACACCTAAACATGCAGGGTTACTATCTAACTACTTAATCAAAATTTTTGGTGGGTATCATTTTTCAAATAAAACACAAAAACATATTATATGCCATAAGATTGGTACTATGTGCTACAAATATTATCTTAACATCCTAAACGTGTCGGTTCAACAAAAAATAATTCCATAGGGAAAAAGAACAAAGGCAAGAAAATCCTGAAATCAAGAATTGGGGTAGTTATGGACCATAATCTACTCAAACTTCAGTGAGGCCCATAATTACCCACACTCAATCAAAAAAGATGTGCATTATCCCCAATGCACAAGATCAAGCACAAATAGAACATAAGGGACAAAAAACATACTTGGGTGCCTAAGTACAAATTTGTGGTTGAATTTGGCCACTATTCTTCTGTAGGTGCTTTGCTCAGCAATAGTACTCTGTCCGAAGGGACTAGCACCCCACAACTGCTCCTACTCTCTAGCTCCTCCTCCTCTGGAATCCTCGTACATATATATCTCACCTCTGGATCCTCATCCGTGCAAGGTCTCTTTCCAAGGGAAGACATGGTAGGCTCCTCAGGAGCAAAAAAAATACATCAAAACCAGAGAGATCATCTCGGGCCTCTCCTAATCTCTTCTTCACCCTCACCTCAAAGGCGTTGATGCAAGCATCCATAGTAAAAATATGATCTTGAATAGCAACAACCACGAATGCCTGCATTTGACCCTCCGAGTTTGCAATAGCCTTGCAGACCCATGGCCTGATATGATGAATAAAATGAAATAGCTGAGACTGAGCATGTATAACCTCTTTTCCAAGGCTTGTATAGATGCGGTGGACACATAAATCATGATCATGGTAGAAGACTATGAAGTAGTGACCTATAGTGCAAGATTAGCAATAGTGGACCCCCTCTCATCAACTACCTTAGCATATGGGGCCTCTCCTCAGTAGCAATAACAATAGTAGTGGTAGTAGTCTCAGAATCCTTAGGTGGTGGCACTGGGGCGAACATCTCGGGCATAGGTGGAGGTTGTGCTCGCCAGAGTGCTATCGGGTTCTCTTTTGTCATGACCCAAGCATAGGGCCTAGATGTGACATGACAAATAGGGACCAAAAGGGATCCCAAATAAGCCTTTTAGCATATCATTTAGACATCCTTGGTCGCGGAAGCAATTAAACAACAATAAGAGAATAGAAATAAGGAGAAAGGGACTAAGGGAAGTTTTTCATAGCATAATAATCAAATGAGTCAAAGCTCAAAGAATAAATACATAACTTGTCCAATAACACCTCTAACATAGATTGCGGGGGGGCCAAGACAACTTTTCGAGATCACCCTCATAGTCACAAACATCTAAACAAAGAAAAGAGTCTTTACATAACATAGGATCAGTAGCTATTGTCATCGGAGTTGAGGACTCACCAAGCTTGCTTCAAGAGTTAGTATTAGCCAAGTGAAGGAGGAGGATGGTCAAGTGGATCTCCGATTCCTATATGGTAATATCATATAGCCACAGAGTATGCAGTAGTATATTTGAATGTACTAAGTATGTAGGATGCAATGCCACAAGAGATAAGCGACATAGTTAGAATGCATAATTAGGAAATGGATGAGCATATAATAATATGGCATGCATAAATGATTCTTGAAGTAAACATGCTTATATAGAACATATTACATGTGTAATAAGAGACCATCATTATGAAATCCAAGGCCTACCACCCCTTTACAGAGGTGATTGAGGTATCAACCCCTCAATTGGTTTATGATTGTCACACCTTACCATTCATAGTGATTAAGGTATCAACCCCTCAATTGATTGATGGTTTCCACACCCTACCATCAATGGCAATTGAGGTATCAGCCCCTCAATTTGGTTGATATTTGTCACACCCTACCACCCATGGTGATTGAGGTATCAACCCCTCAATTTGGTTGATGCTTGTCACACCCTATCATCCATGGTGATTGAGGTATAGCACGCCCTCAACAAGGTGTGGTCACATGCAACACTACAGAACTTTTCATGAAACCAACACATATATACCTCCCTTTCATCATCAGAGGGTCATTCAAATCATATGTCATACAGTAGATCATCAATAACTCAAGAA
>JAOTQJ010031567.1:0-15936 GCA_025642045.1 Solanum sejunctum
AAATTTGGACAGCATGTGTCCTAAGGATTGTTGTGAGCTTTTCTTGTTGTTCAAGAGTATTTTTTCTTCTTTGTTGGATATATTATGAAGTAAAACTCATGTATTCAACAAGTATTTCCTTGTTAATGATGAAATCATGCTGCTGTGCCACTTTTACATTCCGCAAAAAAAGAGTTGTTGTACAACGTCGTAATTGTGCTCTTAAGAGAAACTTGTGGGCTAATAATTGAAAATTGTTGTTTCATGACCTTCACCTAATTTGGGACTATTTGAAAACTATTGTAAGATTACTTTTATGTTTAAAAACATTAGATATAGTTTGAGTAAATTTGTAATAGGTTCAGGATTATTGATGTCGAAATGTAGGGAAGGGATGTAACGTTATCCCGCCTATTTGTATGTTGTGTAGAAAAGTTATGTGTTGTGAGTTGTGGTCTGTTGTAAGACTGTTATGTCACTATAACAAGCTGATCATGATATGTATACGACAATGTATTTTAGTAATTATGATTATGGGCGGAAAGGTTGAAAGAATACGCTCGGTTTTATAATACCGGCTTGATGCCCGTATGTTTTTTTTTATGAGATTGGTCTGCCAAGATGTATATATTGGCTGCTAATGCTTGCTTTATCACCTACTATGTTGTAGATGAATATTTTGGGGAAGATAAGGTTATCTTGAGGTAATAGCGAAGTCATACAATGAGGTATGTAAGGCTACTTGAGTTCATGTTATTTGGCATGAAGCATAGATCCCTCCTAGGCACATAAAGGAACTTACCAACTCCGACACAACTACTAACTGTGTCTCCACTCTTTCACATGTTCATATACTTCAATACATAGTTACTTTAAGATCTGCACATACACTTGGATACTAAGTTACATAGGTTTTTGTTGCTAAATAAAGTTCACGAGTTGTTTCATCTCGTACACATTTTATTATTTGTGTAATGTACTCTTTTCATTTTCATATTGTCTTTTATGATTATCTACATTTCATATACTACATATACAGCCCCACAGCTCCAATATTGTGACCACCAAAATAATCATCTCAAATGTAATTGAAAAATAAAGTGCATTGCTTATTGATAGGTGGTAGCCCGAGGGTGGAAGGATCACCTAGCCAGGGACGATCCTATCACGGGGTGTAGCCCGAGTGTTAAGGAAGAGCCTAGCTAGGGCTGATCCCAATACAATCTTACCACTGATCAACTAGTCATTTGTATTACATATTGTGCATAGATTATATGGTAAAGGTAAAGTAATAAAAAGAACATAAAGTACATGATCCCATAGTACAACTAAAGGAGGTCTCTTATTCTATACCAATGCATAGTTTCATTTGAGCTATTACTTCGTATATAGTATTTCCTACCTTATATATTTAGTACATTATCTCGTACTGACGTCCCTTATGGGGGGCCTGCATTTCATGGTGCCGGTACAAATACTTGTAACTCTACCCCATAAGAGTAAAAGATTTATAGCTGCTGTTACCAAGCTCTAGGTTACTTCTGAGCTTTGTGTTTCCAGAGCTTATATTTTGTGTTGTAACATTAGTTGAGTCAGGGCCTGTCCCGACCCTTATAAGATACTTTTCCTTATCTATAGGCTTTGTAGACTATGTAAATTAAAATGGTGTCATGTCTCGTACTTTAAACACCGTGGCCCCAACGGCCTAGTCATATGCATTTCCTTTGGACTTGTTATCACTATTTATTTTCTTAAGGGCATGTCAAATGTAGAAATACCTTATAATATGTATATAAAGTGCATAGATACAGGTTGGTTCTCTCAGGCCTTAGCAACAAAGGGTGCCTGTCCGCCCTAACGGGACTTTGGGCGTGACAAAATCATAGATCTAATGTTGGATTTGATTAGGGATTTTGATATGAATGTCTTGGGAGTGTTGCAAGATGTTGATTCGTGGTTCTAAAACAGATTTTCTTGCTTGATTTCATCTCTAAATTACATGGATTTTCCCCCATTACACACTACCAAGTGTGTGATAAAATGTCAGCCTAGAGTTTCTTATGGAATTAAAGATCTAAAACATGAGATATGATATGAATGATGATTTAATGATGAAATGAGCTTGTGTACATGGTATGTTCTATATAATGTATTGCATTACACTATTATTAATCTAGGGGAATAAGAGCCCAGACAATGGAGGCAGTGGTTTGTACCCATCAACTATGTGATTGGTTCATACCACACTACCAAGGTGATGGGGTGAGAGCATCATCATTCGAGATGGGTATTTGTACTCATCAATCCATATGAGTGATTCGTACTTCATGACCAGCATGATAAGGTGTGATTATCATTAACTAGTTTATCAACTTGCATAGGTAAATATGGCAAGGGGCATGAAACTAATTTCTGATGATTACATCGTTCAAATTGTTGATTCATATATATATATATGGTTTGTGAAATTATAACTTCGAATAAGTTGTAGGGGTTCATTCCATGTAGGGAAATTGGACAAAGGTTGTTGGGTTTGTTGATATCTTGTGCAGGTGGGTTTCTTCTATATTTTCACAAAGGAGACTCCGTGTTCATGGAAGTGAGTTTTGTAAAGCTCCGGTCTTAGGAACCGTGCCCTGCATTAGCGGAGTTGTGACTTTTTTTGTCTCAGTGTTCACAAGATAGGCTCCATGATAGAGGATTACGTTACATGCCTGGACGTGTTTAAATTCATAAAAGACCATTTTAATCCATTTTTGAACTTCCAAGCTTTTTGGGGTTATTTTTGAGAAAGGTTTTTGAAGTGTCTTTTTTGGTAAGAATTTCTAACACTAAACCAATTATTTTCTATGAATTTTATCTTTTATTTCAAGATATTGAAAACTCAAAATTAGAACTTCATAGACTATAATTTTCAAACTTTAGATACTAATTTCAGATTCTAGAACTATATATTATAGCCCTAAACTTCACTATTTTTCCCCTAAGCCTAATTTATGTAAATATGGGTATCAAAATGCTTCTCTTGATAAGTATTAATAAATTTTAATATTATTTGATGGAATTGGGGAATTAACTTGAGGACTTGAGTTGATTGAGAGCTTGTTTGAGTGCGGTTTCAGCATCGAGATAGGTTTGGCTAACCTTTTGGGATTGTATTTGAATTATTATGCATTTTCATGTTATAATTGTGAGATTTAGATGAATAATTGTGTAATTGAGTTTATGTGTTGAAATATGATGGGAAAGTGATTCCGTTTGATACGACTTGTAGTATAATTTTGATCTTATTGATGTAATAAAATGAAGTATGATAAAATGTGACTAAATGAGATTTGTAACAATAATTAGGATGATTTAGGTTTGGTAATACTGATATGCTTCCATGATTGGGACGAGTAATGTCCATTGTGTAGCATGCAGAACGATAAGTTTAGTTCACTAAACTCTTTGACCCAGGTGACAGGAGAATTTCACTATATAATTTGGTCCATCCTCGTAGTGTGACATTACTAACCATTACCTATTGTCCCAATATAACCTCCCCTTGGCCCAGTTCAGTTGATCAGACGAGAAACATCAATCGAATCTTGTTAATTAACCTTTTTTTCCTATTCATTACTACCTTGATCCATTCAGTGACACTAGGTGGATTCTAATTTTGGACACCATTAGAAAGCATTCAATATGATTAATACATGGATGCACTCCTTCTAAGACTTACAAATTATCTAGTTTGACCTTGTTATTTCTTCATGGTTCCCATAACCATAGTTGTAGATTTAGCTACTCATGATAAGTGTAAATGCAAGACTTATGAATTTAAATAACATAATTGAGCACTTACACAAGAGAATTAAGCACAAGAAATCGAACTCTTCAATGAAAGTGACAAGATTGAAATTAGAAGATGAAAATTAAATTTTGCAAGTGTTTCTAAAACTCTCTAATGTTTCTCTATTATTCAACCTCATTCTCTCAAAAAAACAACGTAAAAGAAACCTATTTATAGTGTTTAAAATACAAAGTGGAAAAGAATTAGGACAATTGGGTCGGCAGGCTCTACAAGGTACTCTACGGGCCATATAACAATTTACGGCTCACAGTCGGGCTTTCATGAACAACTGCTTAAATTATAGAATTATCTTCTACGAGACCCCTCCAATATTAGTTTCTATGACCCGTAAGGGGTTTCATCTGATGGAATTTCAGTAAATACCCACCTCTGATCCTCAGGGTACGATACAAAGTCTATGGCTCGTAAAGTCTTCTACGGCTCATCTACATATTTGTAGACTCATCTTTATAAGTACACCCTTCCATAGAATTGCACACGTAACCCCTCTTTACGGCTCGTAGAATACTCTACGGCCCATAAAGCGTCTCGTGGATCATCATTTTTAGCAACTTCTGTAGACTTTGCCCAAACATAGTACCAACCCTAAAATCCTGCAAAATAAACATAACAAAAATCAAACCTACTAACATTGCATTGAAAAGACACAACTTCCCATTTTTAAGCATCAAAATTGTTGTATTTTTACAGCACATTAGTAGACACAAAAAATGGTTCATGTAGTACCTAAGGACATATATCAAACCTATTAGCAAAGAATAGGGTAATGAATGATAGGGTGGAACTTGGATCCAATAAAGCATACAGATCATAATCATAGACCTTTAATGTATTGGCGACAACAGTGGGTGTCTCATAAATCTTTTACCTCCCTTAAAGAGCGTAGAACCATTAGTGACTGAGATCAGCTTCCCTTTGGTCCCCTCGAGCAGTCCTCCATGAGTACCATGTCTTTGGGGCCAACCATTTTTACCTTTGTTTTGGAGCACTTGGACAATCCAAATGTTTGTAGACTAGCTAGCCACACCCGTAGCATACACCCCTATCCCTAAAGTATTTGCTGTCGTAGTTTCTTCCACACTTTAGGCATCTAAGGATTGTTGGTCCACCACTATCTTATTAATAGGATTTTGCACCATATCCTTAGCAAATCTTTTCCTCGAGCAATGAGATGACCATTTGAATTGAAATTTGTGGTTTTGTTGAAAGTTTCTACTTCCTCCATCCTTAGCACCTAGGAACCAAACTTCAATACGAGCCTTCTTAGACTCCCCATCTTCCTCTTCCTAAGTTTATCTCCGTCAATTTTCTTGGAATAAGTCATGAACCAAGGTATGTCTATCTCTTTTATAAGCAAGGCAGTGTGGCATTCTTCATACATCAAGTTAGACACTCCCAAGACAATATGTTCATCCTTGCATAGGAGTCGATAACCAAGTGTGGAACATATTTGGAGAGATTGTTGAAATTAAGGGGAATAATCCATCAAAATCATAGAGCCTTAGTTGATATTCATAAGTTACATCATCAGTGTTTTCCTTAATTCAATAGGGGTGATACAGTCAGCAGGAAGCTTTGAATTTCTCCCAAGAAATAGGATTATTATCCACCCTCTCCATCTTCCATTGGGTGAACCATATTTATGCAAGACCTTTGAAGTGGTCTTCTACTATATACACTTTATCTACCAATGTCACCCCCATAATAGATAGAACTTTGTATACTTTATCAATAAATTCATTAGGGACATCCTCCACCTTTGAGCCATGAAACTCTGAAGGGTTCTGATGTGTTGTCAATATACAACACTTTTGATACTTAAAACTTGGAATTTGGTGTGTTCTCAATGCAATGTTAGTTTATTTTATGTATGTTTTTGTTGTATTTGAATAATTTTAGGGTTGGCCTTGATTTTTGGAAGAAAGTATTGATGTTCATTTTGAGGCAACACGAGACCATTTACAGGCCTTAGATCACTTTAAGGATCATAAAGTTGGTTTTGTGGACAATTCTACTAAGGGGATGATATTCTAAAGTTATTCTATGAACATGTAGACATGTCATGGAATGATTTATGAGTCATAGAACATGTTTTGTGCCCTGAGGATCAAAGATTTGGACTTTCTGAAGATTCATTAGAAGAAACCCCCATACGGGTCATAAACCACTTTACGATTTGTAGAGGGGTTGTGGTAGACTTGAATTTAAGTTTTCTAGCTACACTGTATGAGACCCTAATTATGGCTCATGGAATGCAATATGGTGCATTGTCACGACCCAAGCTAGGGCCTAGACGGGACACGGGGAATGAGAAGTCCGGAGACAACCCAAACAAGCCTATTAGCATATCATACACACATCCTTACTTGTAGAAGCAAACTAAATCAATAACCAGAGTCAAGTATTTAAAAAAGGAATCGGGACTAAGGAAAGTCTTTCATAATTGTAAAACATAATAAGACTCAAGATCATAAGCATATACAAACATAGTATCCAATAACACCTCTACATTGGAATGGGGCGGGGGCAAAGACACTTTTCTAGCTCACCCTCATGATAATAAATATCCAACATAAGGAATAAGTCTCAACATAGCATGAATGAAATAGATATTGTCCACAAAGTTGAGGACTCACCAAAAGCTTTCTTCAAGGATCGAACTAGCCACATGGAGGAGGGAGATCAAAAAGAGCTTTGTTCCCTACATGATAATATCATGTAGGCATAGAGTATACATTAGTACTCAGAATGTACTAAGTATGCGGGGTACAATACAATAAATACATAAGCCGTACTAGTCAAAATGCATATATATAGGTAATGGTTAAAATTTCAATATGACATGCATGAGCAATACTTGTAATAAAACATGCATGTAAAATAATAACTAGCATAATTTATCATACATATGTGTGAGAACACCTTAACCAACATAGACCAAATCTAAGGCATTACACCCCCTCGGTGAGGTGACGAGGCATTACATGACCAAAGCCTAGGGCCTAGACGTGACACGATGAATGGGGAAGCTGAAGGAACCCCAAACAAGACTCTTATGTTATCATTACACATTATTGATCGCAGAAGCATTAAAAGACATAAATATTATGAATAGGACAAAAGGGACTTAGGGGAAAGCTTGCATAACATCATAATCAAGAGAGAAAGAGTCAAAGCTCATATCATATATATATAGCATGTCCAACAAACACCTCTACTATGTATATAAGAGTAAGGGCCAAGACAAAGCAATTGGGCTCACCCTCATAGTCAAATAGAATATAAGGAAGATTGCCTTAATACATAATAAGATAAACATAGATAACTGTCCTGGGAATGGAGGACTCACCAACTAGCTTGTGTAGTATCGAACTAGCCAGTGGAGGAGGAGGATGATCAACCTGGGCTCCTATTCCTACATGGTGATATCGTGTAGGCAAGAGTATGCATTAGTACGTTTGTATGTACTAAGTAAGTAGGACGCAATGCAACAAGAGATAGATATTATAATCGAAATGCATAGCAATAGGCAATAGGCATAATATAACAATATGACATGTATGATCAATGCTTAAGTGAAACATGCTTAAGTAATTCATGATTATATAGGATATCATATTTGTAGAAAAGCCTAATCTAGATTTCCAAAGTACAAACCGCTTCATAGGTTAATGATGATCTCACTTATCACCCTAGTGTGTGTGGTACAAACCCCTCAACTAGGTTGGTGATGATTGCACCCATCACCTTGGTATGTAAGGTACAAACCCATCAACTAGGTTAGTGGCAATATCATCTACCACCTAGGTGTGTCAGGTACAAACCCCTCAACTTGGTTAGTGGTAATCTCACCTACCACTCTGGTGTTTGAGATATTAACCCCTTAACTAGGTTATTTGGATTGTGCATGGTCTAATACAACACTTTACATAGAATATATCATATACATAAGCTTTTTTCATCATCATATAGTCATTCATATCGTGTTTAAGGCTTTGGATCTTCAAGTCCTCAAGAAACTACATCTAGATATTTTATCAAACACTTAGACGGTATGTAGTGCTAGTGTAAGACCATACAATTCAAGAGTGAAATCATGCTGGTAAATTAATGTAAAAGCTTCAATAGATATTTGGTAACACCTTCAAGTAACAAATATCAAAACCCTTCATTAATCCTTTTAGTAGATCTAAGATTCATAGCTCAAAACATGTTTAAACAGTCACTATTTCATATGCTCAATCATAGTGTGCAGTATTTTTCATAATAATCAAGACCCATGAATAAATCACCTTTAAATTATGCAATTTGTCAGTAAAGTAAGTTTGGGCATCATTGGTGAAATGAACCCATGAAAAAAACCATATGCCTTAGCTTGGAAATGAACATGGTGAAGATTGGAGGTGGATACTTGAAGCTTGAAGAAGAACCTTGAAGGAAATTCTTAGATCCGGAACAGGTTTTGAGACTTGAATTTAAGAGTAAAAACATGGCTAAGTGTTTGAGTAAGTATTGGGGAATGTTTAGGATAATACGAGGTTGAAAAGTGGCTAAGTATAGGTATTTTCAAGTTTGGCTACACTAAGGCCTGAGACCCCCGAGAAAACCTAGACAAGAAAATTCATAGGAGTATGCCGTTGGCGCATCCGCCAGGGGCGCGGATCGTCTCTGGAAATTGCATTTTTGTGATTTTTAAATTTTTATACGGTTGCTCTTCGATCTGATTTAGACCCTACTTCCCATAATTTTGACCACCTGAACAAGAATATGAAGTTAGATTTCCAAAATAACAAATAAATTTCTAGATATATAAAAATTACGATTAATTACACTTTCGAGGCATATTTCTGGGCACTTTTTATGATTGTTTCAATATATTTCCCTTGTGAACATTCATCCCCGAATCTAAAAGAGATGTACTAGACAACAGTGATCATAAACAAATCAGCCCCAACATGAATGCAATATAATTTTTAAAACACCATTTTCAAAATATGAACATAAATGTAAAATCATCACAAATTTGACAACATAAAAATGAATGCATATGAATGACATAGGGGCTGAAGTATAACACTTCAAATCAAATAGGGGACTTAGAATAAGTTCCTTAAGGTTGACGGGAGTGGTAAAGGTAAGGATACCATTTTTGTTTGTCCACTTCGGCCTCCCATGTAGCATTTTCGACTTGTTGGTTCCTGCAAAGGACCTTAATAGATGCCACCTGCTTGTTCCTCAATCTGTTCACTTGCCTATAAAAATTCTAAACTGAAACCTCCTTATAATCAAGTTATCCTAAATAACCCCCACCACATTAAGAGGCACAATAACGTTAGGATCACCCACTTACTCAACATAAAGACATGAAATACTGGATGAACCAATTCCATCTCACTAGGTAACATCAACTCATAAGCTGCCTTGCCAACCCTCCTCATGACCTCACAAGGACCAACATATCTTGGGCTCTACTTGCCCTTCTTGCAAAGACTGAGCACGCCCTTCATGGATGAAACCTAGGTAAACCCAATCACCAACTTTAGATTCAAGGACTCTTCTTCTAATGTCGGCATATGATTTTTGATGACTTTGCCCTATTTTTAACCTTAAACTAATCATCCAAACCTTCTCAAAAGCCTCCATAACCAGATCTGGTCACAACAAGGATATCTCACCAACCTTAAACCATCCAACAGGTGATCTACAATGCTACTAAGAAAAGTCTCAAATGGAGCCATATCGATGCTAGAATGATAGTTGTTGTTGTAGGCAAACTCAATAAATGGAAGATGATCATCCCAAGTACCTTTAAGCTCCAACACACATGCTCTAAGTATATCCTCAAGTGTTCGGATGGTCTTCTTATCTTACCTATCCATTTGAGGGTGGAGGGCCACAGAAATCTTAACTCTAGTTCCAAGACCCCTTTGGAAAGATCTCCAAAATTATGAAGTGAATTGTGCCCCACGATCCAATATGATGGACAAAGGAACCCCATGCAACCTTACTAAGTCATGAATATATAACCTTGCCTAATCTTTAGCCCCATGTGTTTTCTTAACTGCTAAAAAGGTAGCCAATTTTGTAATCCTATTAAGCACTACCCAAATGGAGTCAAAACCTTTTGTAGTCTTGGGTAATCCAACCACAAAATCCATATTAATCACCTCGCACTTCCAAGTAGGAATATCTATGTCTTGAGTTAGGCCACCTAGCCAATAATGTTCACTTTAACTTATTGGCAACTATGGCAACCGAAAAAGAATTTGGCAATGTCCCTATTCATGCCTCTCTACCAATACACATCCCTCAAGTCTCTATACATTTTGGTGGAACAAAGGTGGAAAGGATAAGAGGAATTATGGGAGTCATGAAGTATTTTCTCCTAGAAACCATAAATAAAAGGAACACACAACCTACCTTGGTACCTAAGGGCACTATCTCCCCCTTGGGAGAAAACCTCTACCTTGACCTCTTTCACCAAGGCCTTCAATTTAAGCAAGGTGGAGTCAACATCTTGCTTTGCTATCACCTCATCCACCGATGAAGACTTAGACCCACCAACAAAAACAACACCATAATCACTAACATCTTAAAACCTAACCCCCAACCTTGCAAATTGATGCACCTCCATAGCCATTTCTTTATCACAACTATCAACATGAATTAGGCTACCCATAGATACCTTACTCAAGGCATCCGTCACAATAGTTGCCGTACGTAGATGATAATGCACACTCGTATCATAGTCTTGAAGAATTTCTAACTATCTCCTTTGACTCAATTTGAGATCTTTTAGAGCAAAAACATATAGGAGGCACTTACAATTAGTGAACACATCAAAATGCACCCAAACAAATAGTGATGCCAAATCTTTAACGCTAACACAATGGGGGCTAACTCTAGATCATGGGTAGGGTAGTTCCTTTCATAAAACATGAGTTGTCTAAAAGCATAAGTAATGACCTTACCATTTTGCATCAACACACAACACAAACCAACCTAGGAAGCATCCCAATACAACACAAATCCCTCAAGCCAATCAGGTAGTGACAATATAGGAGAGGACACAAGCTTGCCTTTCAATGTTTGGAAGATCCTCTTATAGTCATTGGTCCACACAAAATTAACCTTCTTTTCAGTCAATTTTATGATAGGGGAAGCAATGGGTGAGAACCCATTCACGAACCTTCTATAATAACCTGCTAGGACCAAGAAGCTCCTAATATCCGATGAGGTCAATGGTCTAGGCCAATTTCTAATCACATCAGTCTTTTTACGATCTACCTTAATACTATCCCCCGACACCACATGACCCAAGAATGCAACATCTCTCAACCAAAATTCACACTTTTCATACTTAGAATACAATTTCTCCTCCATCAATCTTTGCAACAGAACCCTTAAATAACCTATATGCTCCTCCCTACTATGTGAATAGTTCAATATGTCATTAATGAAGACTACAACAAAGGAATCAAGGTAAGGTTTGATGACCTCATTCATAAGGTCCATAAAGATAGCTGATGCATTAGTCAACCCAAAACACATCACAACAAATGCATAATGTCCATATCTAGTTTGAAAGGCCATCTTGAGAATACCACACTCCCTCGCCTTCGCTTGATGATACTCGGACCGAAGGTCATTCTTAGAGAAATAGCTAGCTAACTGCAATTTGTCAAATAAATCATCAATTCTTGGAAGATAATACATAATCTTCACTAACCCTATTGAGCTGCCGGTAGTCTATACATTTCCTAAGGACCTCATCCTTCATTTTCACAAACAACACTGGAGCAAACCAAGTTGATTGGCTAGGTCTAACAAATCCCTTCTCTAACTAGTCCCTAAATTATTCCTTCACCTACTTCAACTCCACCAGGACCATATGGTAAGCAACAATAGAAATGGGTTGAGTATCAGGGAGGAGGTCTATGCCAAAGTGTATTTCCCTTTTGGAAGGAAAATTGGGAAGGACATTTTGGAAGAAATTAAAAAATTCATTTACATCCAGGACCGAATCTATGGTAAGGACTTTAGACTCCATATCCTAACCCTTACAATATGGTAAAGACACCCCAGAGAGATTAACTTATGGGCTATAATGTAGGAGATGAATCTACCCTTGACCACCACATCTTGACTTTCCCACTCAAGGACAGGTTCATTTGGAAATTTAAATTTGACCCTACGGGTTCTAAAATCAATAGAAGCATAGCAAGGATGCAACCAATCCATCCCAAGAATGACATCAAAATCAATCATGTCTAATTCAACAAGATGACAAGGCAATAATTTATGCAAAATTAAAATAGGACAACTTCTTTAAACTTTTCTACCAAAAATAGATCTGCCAATAGGAGTAGACACTTTATATGACTGATGCAACAACTAGTGGTCAACATGGAACTTTTGGGCAACAAAGGGGTTAACAAAAGAAAGAGTGGCACCTGAATCAATCAAATCATAAACATTAAAGTCAAATATTTTCAACATACCGGTAACAACATCGGGAACCTCACCAACCCCTTGCATTCTATCTAGAGCATAAAAATTATTGTGCCTTGGGGCTCCACCTTGATGACCACCTCTTTCCAAAGGAATCGTATTTGCACCCCGGCCTTTGCCCCATTTTCTTGGATAATCCACCTTTTTGGTGACCAAGCTCCGCACATTCAAAGCATTCAGTAGTACCTCTCAAACATGGTCCATTATGACCCCCTCCATATTTAGTACACACCTCAATAGGAGCCACACCACTAGCACCTTGACGCCTAGGGAGGTTATTGGCAAAACCCCTATTAGTAGCATGAGAAGACCCTTGGCCTTGATGGAGCCAACCACCCCTTTGGAACTTACCCTCAAAATGGGCCCTCTTGGACACATAACCTATCCATTTCCTTAAATTTTCTTCCTTCATTTGCTCAGCATATGTCATCAATCAAGATAAGTTGATTTCAGTAATTAGCAAAGTAGACCAAAATTCTTCACTCACCAAGTCAGAGACCCCCATCACAAACTTGTTCATCCTAGATCTAAGATCGGCCTCCAAATGAGGAACATACTTTGAAAGTTGATTGAACATGAGGGAATTCTCCCTTACACTCATGGAAACTTGCTATAAATTCATAAACTTTACCAACTTAGTTTCCTTATGCTCAAGAGGGATGAATCGATTAAGAAAAGCCAATTTGAACTCCTCCGAAAGCACCACATTACCAATTCCTTTCTCCCCTTTCCATTGATCATACCATATTTGGGCTAGCCCCTTGAGTTGGTATGCCTCCTAATCGGCTTATTCATTCGTCCCAATACCCATGATATTTAAAATCTTGTAGACCTCATCAATAAACTCTTGTGGATCTTCATCCACCTTTGACCCATAGAACACCAGAGGATTCATCCTCATAAAGTCACTTACACTAGCTCCTGGGGCAGTAGTATGAGGGGATTGGGCCCCTTAATTGACTTGGTTGGGCATAATTTGGGCAAGTATAATGTGAGCATCCCATAGCTCACTATAGGTAGGTTATTCCTCGGGAATCGGGCCCTTCTTACTTGAGTGTTAGGTATGATGTAGCATAGCAAAGAATAATCATTAGGGGGGAGGGGAACTTACCACAACTCTATTGCATGACTTAGAAGGGAAACATTTCCTAAAACACCTCATAGTCTCCTATTCATAGTCATGGCGTGCACCATAACTATGAATAGAACTTTAATCAATGCGGTGTGTTGGACTCCGAGAATCTGTCAACCTAGTGCTTTGATACCAAGTTTGTCACAACCCAAGCATAGGGCCTAAACGTGACACAGCAATTGGGGAACCCGAAGGAAACCCAAACAATCCTTTTATCTTATCATTACATATCATTGGTCATGGAAGCATATAAAAGAAATATAGAGTAAGAATAGGGAAAAATGGACCAAGGGGAAAGCTTGAATAACATCATAATCAAAAGACAAAGAGTTAATACTCATATCATAGATAAATAACATGTCCAACAGACATATCTACTATGTAAATAAGAGCGGGGGCCAAGAAAAATCAATCGAACTCACCCTCATAGTCAAATAGAACATATAGAAAGTGTCTCAATACATAATAAGAGAAACATAAATAAACACCCTGGAATGGAGGACTCACCAACTAACTTGAGTAGTACCAAACTAGCCACATGGAAGAGAAGGATGATCAACTTGGTCTCCAGTTACTACATGGTGATATCACATAGGTAAGAGTATGCATTAGTATGTTTGAATGCACTAAGTATGTAGGATGCATTGCAACAAAAGATAGGCATCATAATCAAAATGCATAGCAATAGGCAATAGGCATAATATAACAACATGACATGTTTGATCAATGCTTAAGTCAAACATGCGTAAGTAACTTATGCTTATATAGGATATCATATGTGTAGAAAAGACCAAGCTAGATTTCCAGAGTACAAACCCCTTAGGGTTAGTGATGATAGTACCCATCACCCTAGTGTATGAGGTACAAATCCCTCACCAAGGATAGTGATGATCACACCAATCACCCTAGAGGTTGAGCATTCAACCACTCAACTAGGTAAGTGATGATCGTAACCATCACCCTAGTAGTTGAGCATTCAACCGCTCAACTAGGATAGTGATAATCGCACCCATCACCCTAGTTGTTGAACATTCAACCCCATAACTGGGTCCCCGAGTTGGCACGGTCTACCATAACATTTTAGATAGTATTCATCATGTACATAAGCTCATTTCATCATCATATAGTCAATTATATCATATCTCATGCTTTAGATCATCATTTACTAAAGAAATTATTACTGGATATTTTGTCAAACACCTTTGGGGTGTGTAATGGGGGGTAAAAGAGCATGCAATTTAGAGATGATATCATACAATAAAATCAATGGTGAAAACTTTAATAAATACCTTGCAACACATCTAAGACATTGACAACAAAACCCCTCAGCAAATCTAATAATAGATCCAAGATTTGAAGCTCAAAACATACGAAAACAACCATACTTCCATGAACTAAAATGACTATGGAGTAAATTTCTCAATATACAAGACCCACAAGTAAAATCAACTTTAAATCACGCAATAATAAGTAAAAGAGGGTTTAGGCACCATGGGTGAATAGACCCAATGGTTTAACAGCCCATACCTTAGCATTTGTGAAATTCTTGAAGAAGACTTTAGTGGAGATTTGAAGTTTGGGTGAGATACTTGAAGAAATCCTTGAGATTGGCCTTGAGCTTTGGAATTGAATTTAGGGTTAAAAATGAGTCTAAGTGTTTGGGGAAATATTGGGGAATTTTTTTGGGTGATATGAGGGTTAAATAAGGCTAAGTATAGGTAAAAGTATGTCTGGGAAAACTTAGGTCCAACACTTACAAAATTCTGGGCGAATTAGGAAAAGACAGTGCAGAAATAACATGTCTCCGCGTCGCGGATAGGTCGCGGATGCTTTCTAGAAATTGCACCAAGCAAAATTTTATAATTCAATTCCTTTGCTTTAAAATCGAGGTTTGACCCCTGTCACTCTAATTTAGACCCTCATAACAAGAATATGAAGTCGAATTGTCGAAATTCCAAATGGAGTTTTAGATATATGGAAAACAAGATTTTGGGCACTTTCAAGGCACGTTGTCAAGCACTTTTTGGGGTTGTTTCAATATCTCCCCATTGAGAACATTCATGCCCAGATGTAGAAGAGACGTATAAGAAAAGAATAATCATGAACAAATCAGACCCAACATGAATGCAACATTACATTTTAAATGTCTATTTTGAAATCACATTATAAGTATGAAATCATCATAAATTGTCATCTTAAACATGAATGCGCATGAATGATAGAGGGACTGAAATTTAAGACTTGAAGTCACATAGGGGACTTAGAATTAGGATCTTAGGCTTGAGGGGAGTGGAAGAGATATGGATACCACTTTTGCATGTCCACTTCGGCCTCCCAAGTAGCACCTTTGACTTGTTGGTTCCTCCAAAGGACCTGAATCGAAACCTCCACATAAGCCAAGTTATCATCAATAACACCCACAACATCAAGAGGTACAATAGCATTAGGATCACTAACA
>JAOTQJ010031607.1:0-15935 GCA_025642045.1 Solanum sejunctum
AGTTCAATTTTAAAGTGAGTATCATATTCGTAATACTTTTTTAGCCATCTTACATACCGTACGTTTCATGTACTAACTCCACTCGACGCTTCATCATTTCATGATGCAGGCAAAAGTTTTAGAGATCCTCCGCAAGCATTTCATTGGAGATCTATTTAGTCGCAGACAGTGGTGAGACCTCCTTACTTTCGGAGGAACCCTTTTATTTATTTATGTATTTATTTATTTTATTATCTTGAGGTAGCCTTGAACATGTCCTGGAACCTTCTTATGAGTTGATAGAGGCTTCATAAACTGAGTTAGATAGAGAATCGTAGAATCTGTCTTACTTTCAGAGTCAAATTCGAAAAACTATTATTATTTATTTCAATTGAAATATTGAATTATTTTAATGCAAGATATAAAATTATTTTACATGAGAATTTGCATGCCCACTTGAGTACTTTCTTTTGTTTTATTAAATCTTCCTCTAATTGAATAAGCGAATTGACCCAAGTGGTTCGCTTAAGAATCAGCAATGGCTTCTGAGTGCCGACCACGTCCAGTATATAGACTCAGGGCGTGACACTCAAGCATCCCATCAGAGACTTGGATTTTCCCAAAAATTTGATATCTCAGTTGATGTGGTGCAAGCACTTTTGTTCTTCGCGTGATCGTGGGCCTTAGGCCGTGTTCGAAGAGGTCAGGGAAGTTATGCTTTGTGATTGCAGGGAGTTGACCTTTATTATGGTTCATTATTTCCCTAGCCTTCACTTTTGGGAGACTTGAGTCATGTCCGCAACAGGCCGTGCGTTAGACCTATGCAATCAGGGGCTACCATAGTTGCTATTGCGCTAGACATTTTCTTTTGGTCATTGATTTAAAAAACAGATGTGGTTAACTCTTTTGTAATGTTAAAGATGTTTTTTCTCTCATTTTAGCCTCTATTTAAGTGATTCAAAGCTAAAAATTATGGGTTTTCATTGGGGGAATGCAATGGAGTGGTCGAAAAGTACTAGAATGACTTAGTTTGAGGTAAAATTCAATAAATAACTACTTTCATGCTTGTGTTTTTAGTTTAATTTTGGAAAAATGTTGCATGAACTGATTTGAGTTATTCCAAGCCCCAAATTGTGTTCTATTTTGGGACACAAGTTAGGGGGAACTATTTAGGACTCTTTTACAGAATCAATTTTTATTTTTTCAGCGCATGTCCCACATTCCCATTTTAGACTCTAAAATTGGTCCGTCTTTGAATTTTCTTTATCAGAGATACTTTAACCTTGTCAGAGGTCATATACATGTGTGAGAGATATCATTGACTAATATAAATTATGTGAGTTATAATATGGACTCCCAGTATTTTCCCTACACCAGAGAAAAGGGGGACTACTTGCCAAGGTAGACTCCTAATGCCTATGTGAATCCATTAAACTACGAATCGAGCCTCTACTACTGATGATCCTTTATCCTATGTGGAACATGGTTATGGGATAGTGGGCTCTTAATATGGGTCTCTTGCCTCTATCTTAGGAGATCTCCTACATCCCAAGGTTTGCTCGATACTATGTAAACTCCTGATGGGATAGTACATACGCATAAGTCATAAAATCAACATTATGTGGGAGGGGCCATATCTACTACCCATCCACTACTTAAAGGCATAGTCAAAGAATAATTCCTTGAACTAATATAATGTGAGTATAAGTATTTCACCATTACACATCCATAATTAGGTGAGAAAGGCCCACCATCGTTAATAACTTGAATATCATCATAAAAATTTAGTCCATACTTTTCATGTATTTACTTGAAAGCCTTGTAAATATATGATCATAACATAAATCTTATATATGGAAAATTGTAGTCTCATGGATGAATCTATAGGAAATCATCATAAAATCAAGTAATTGAATCTAAAAGATTCATAATGATGTAAATAGAATAAATTCATGCTTAAGAAAAGAATCATATCAATAGAAGTCAAAATTAAATGAACCCACTTTGATCATCACGAGCCTTTAAAACCATGAAGAGAAATTTCTTATAAATTGTAGAAATCATGAAATTAAATGTAATTCATGCTTAATCAAATCAACAACTCAAAAATTAAAATTTAAATCATGTAATTGAAAGAGAATTGAACAAGATCAGTAGTGAAAACATGACCCTCTAAATAGAATTTGTGGAGATTTCATGAAAAAAATCATCAATTTCATAAAATTGTGGACATGTCCTACTGATTTTGCCTTTTTGTTCATCTGCTTCTCCCTATCTTTTCTCTTATCCTCCTATATCTACTAGGCATACACCATAATTCTGGAGATTTCCATATTGGGGATCAACGCCTTGCACTCTTTATGCACATGTCTGCCCATGCCAACTACAAACTTCCTCATCCTGGCCCTCGTATCTTGGACCATCTCCAGAGAATACCTGGACAACTTGATAAACTTAAGGATGTACTCCTTCATTATCATTCCTCCTTACTTCAGGTTCACGAATTCATCCAACTTAGCCTCCCTCAATTCTTGAGAAAAGAAGTGGTCAAGGAAGGCAGTTTCAAACTCCTCCCATGCTGCAGGATCTGCATTCTCACCCTACTCTCCTCCCACTAGTTGTACCAAATATTAGCAAGGTCTTTCAATTGGTAGGAAGCAAGCTCTACTACCTCAATCTCATCAGTATGTATCACTTTCTAGACCTTATACATTTCATCAATGAAATTTTGCAGGTGCTCCTCAACCTTAGACCCCGTATACACAGGTGGGTTCATCCTCAAGAAATCTCTGAGTCGAGTTACAGCTGAGGGCTCCTGTGAGCTAGAGTTGGGAGCTTGTGGACCTCGACTATTACCTTGGGAGTCCACCAATTGAGTCAGTATGGTAATGGCTCCCCTAAACTCTGCTTTGATACAGGGAGCTAGCTGTGGTTGAGCAGGGGTAGCCTGTGGGACCTCAGTTGACCTAGCAGGCCGTCCCCATCTCCTCATCTCTGTCTAGACCAGGAGCTCAGGTTGGGTGTTTGCAGTAGCTGGGGCTGAGGCATCTCTCTGAGCGGTTGTTCTCTTTTGAGACATTTTCTATAAACATGTAACACACGAGTTAAAATAAGATTCCATAAAGTCAAACTCTATTCTACGAATTGAGATCATAGAAGAAGGGTAACACTTCCTAATGTCCTCTAGCCTCTCGCTTGTGGAGTGTAGTGCACAAGAAATCCATAAATAAGACTCTAGTCGACACAACTTCATAGACTCTCTAGGACAGTCGAACTTTGTGCTCTAATACCAAGTTTGTCACACCCCAAGAGGGTACCCTGGGCGTAACTGGCACTCGGAGACTATTGCTAGCCCCCAAGCGAACCATCTAGTCTCATTATATTCATTCAATCAATTTATTTGCAGAAGATAATAATGAATATCCTAAATATTAGTGGGCTATTAGACTCAGCATCAATATCCATCATAAGAAACAATATTTAGGAAATAAACTTAGTTTAAAAGTAGCACAAAAAAGGGGGGAAAAGGAATCCCAACATCAAATGTCATCCGTCTATGTCTATGAACCCTCTATAACTACTATGTAAGACAGTATATGACAGACCATGGCTACCCCAACCAAACAAAATAACTCAATAAAGCTAGAGAAATAACCATCCTCCGAATGCATGAGAGGACACACTACGATCCAAAGTCAAGAAACTTTGAAACCTCAATGATTAGGCTGCTGAAGTCCTCTGTCTATTGAATCTGCAGCATAAAATGATGCATTGCCATACTATATGTAAATTAGGATAAAGTAAACAACATCAACTCATCAATCACTTAAACTGAACTCAGAGTAAGGAATAAAACTCTATCACCTCACCATCAATCAAGACTCATACCATCACATCAACATCAGAGTACTATCATCAGGGGACCTATCTGGGAGTTTCTTGGACCTACACCTATCACCTATGAGCCGGTGATGGTACAATGAAGTAATGTCATTGCGACATCCGTCTAGTACCTTGCCAGGGTAAAAGGGCGTACATCAGGGGGTTTATAATAACATTAAGTCCTCTTTTAGGACTACGGAAACATCCATTCTCACGGTCCAATCCTCTGCTTTACTGGCCACATAGTTAATGAGGGCGAATGGGACTTACTCTTACTCATTTTCGGTGCTCAATACTCCTCACAGGATTCAATATGCTCATAAACATCAATATCAAAGTTTTGTCATTGTGTAGTCTCTTTTGGACAAGGGCATCATCTCATATCATCATCTCTCAACTCAGGAATAGTATGATCGCTCTTTAAGACTCAGGTGTGACCTCTTAAAGACTCTAAGGGACTCATACTCCGTTAATTCCAATAATACTATCATCAGTACTCACTCAAATTAAGGCCCAGACCACATTAATCATGCATACATACATAATCTAGGCTCCAGACATCGACTCCTAACTTCATTCATAGATTCTTTAACAATTGCACTTATATAACTTATACAATAGTTCAAATAACCAATTAAGCAAGTAATCCAAATTGTTATGATCATCAATTTAAGAAAAGATATATAATTTAACAGAAAATTTCAAGATATGATGCAATACTTTGTTCAACAAAGCTCGTAGACGTCATCTATCAACACACCACATTCAAAGGGGCACATGGATGAACAATCTCATGTTTTTGGCTAGCCTTTACATACCTGGGATGATGAATTCCCAACTTTCTTTGAAGAATTTGGACCTAGACTTTGAAACCCTCATCTCTTTTTTCTTCTTCTCTCAGAATTCCCATTGAAAACTTAGAAAAATAATAGGGTTTTGAACCCTCACTCCCTACTAAACAACCTTTAAAACACATTTTAGGACTTAGCAGAGGGTGAGAATAACCAAAAGGCCCTTCCCGGATGAAAACACAAATTTTAAAATCTTGCACATTGGTCCACGATGCGCTAGGGGTGCGGACTAGTATATTTTCATAATTTTTCAAAATTTTGAATTCCCATCAAAAAGATTAAAAAAAATGAAGACAAAGTGTTACTCCTCCCTCTCCGTATTGCACTAAGGGCACAGACAAACATTGTTTTTGACCTAGTTAGCGAAAATTATTTTTTGATTCGGTTGCTTTTAAATCGAATTGAGAATATTTTCCCACTCAATTTTCTGCGCTGATTGCAAATTCGATCTCAAATTTCTCATCGGAGCCTTGGAAGATGTGTTATATGCACAATCATGTTTTAGAGACATTTTGGTAATTTTACGGGGTGTTACAGGCCATGTCCTTGACCATTGAAAAGCCAGTCGATTTTATTGCAGACCATCCATTCCTGTTCCTTATAAGAGATGAATCTACTGGTGTAGTATTATTCTTAGGGAGCATGATGAATCCTCTAGCTGGTTAGCTTACTGAAGCAATGAAAAATGACTTCGGAAAGAACAAAGGCCATATTAATCAATGGATTCATGTTATCGTACATAATTTTTTTAAATCTTGAATATATATAAAAGAAGATGTTCATATCTTGATGATGTGGCACATGCACAAATTAGTATTTTTATTTATAATTTTCCAATAAATTTTTGGATCTGTGGATACAAGCGACCCCTCTTCCTTAGAATGCTAAAAAACGACCAAATATGGTACCTACATCTACTCCCATTCTCTTATTTTAAGTGTTTACAGAGGAATCAATACCCAAGAGAAATCAAGAGCAAGTGAGAGCCCTCGTTCATACAAGAATGTTGCATCATGATCCATCAGGAAATGAATAATGATTATGATTTAATCAACGACACTCAGAATAGGAATTAATTAAAATGAAAAAAACTTTTTTAAATTAAAGAAAACTCATCCAATGCAGATGAAAACCTTCAATGGTAATTTTCTCTCAATGGTACACCCGGAGACATCAAATAATCATAATTATAATAAGTTAAGCTTTTGAATTTTGAATATCTTTAACAACTACACTGCAAATTCAATAATATGTGAATAAATTAGGATAGTTCTCTTTGCGCGTACAATTTATACAGTAAATAAATAAAAGGACACGAAGAGCCCAAAGAAAAAAAATAGAAGAAAAGGATGAAAGGGTCAACTCTAGAAACCAAGAAAGGCACTTCGTCGAACACAGAAAAGCAGAAACACCGGAAGAAAAAGAAAAAAAAAGAAGAGAGGAAAAAAATTAGGTTTTCCATCACAAAGCATCAAGGTAATTATTCTTGTCCTTTCTAATAAATTTTGATGAGATTATAAATAGATTTTTAGGGTAGAAACGTATACAATTTATGTTAATTAAGAAAATATAATCTTAGAATTCTTAAAATAAAATCTTGATTTGGGGTCAAATAATGATCCGTTTTATCTGAAATTTGACGTATAAGTTTATTTTATTATGGCTAAACATATTTTGAAAAAAAATTTCATATTCGAATTTGAGGGATTCGGGTAACATTTTTTTACCTAATTGTTTAGCTGAAAATAAATATAACAATGTGAGGGTTATTGGATTTGTATTCTTATGGAGATTATATATTCGATAGATTTGAAACAGTCTGAGGTATTGGAGAAAGAAAAAATATTCATGGATTAGCTAGCTTGGCATTGGCCCTTCAAATGAGGTATGTTATGATTTATTCTATGTGTTAGATAGACTCATAATAGTAATTGATATTCATTGAGTGATGTGATCACGATGGTCACGCTCCAATAAGAAAGTTGTTGCTATCAATAATTAACTTAATCGAGCTTAGGGTCGAACCCACAGGGAATATAGGGCTTGACCACAAGAATTCACCACTAATTATTTCTAGTGTCTATAGCTACAATCTCCAAATGGGGGGTTTCTTGTAATTCAAAAACAAAGATAAAATAAACACTAACTAAAATACGAAAAATGCTGAATTTTGGGAACAAATTGGGAATAGTGTTCCCCATGGTTCGTTGACTTAAATACCCTAGATAACATAACTAAGATTAGTAAATCGCATGCAGGATAGTAACTTAGGTTTTTCCAGCCCTCTTTTGAAGGTGAAGGTCGAATTTCACCATGGCGCTTTGCCGGCTACCATGCTGTGCCAACTAACCATTACCTATTGTCCCAGTCAACCTCCCTTTGGTCAGATTTGGTCGATGGGAGGGGAACACTTCAATCGAATCCTATCATCTACTTTCTTTTTCCTATTCGTCAATACCTTTGTCGGGATCGTGATACTAGACAGGGTTTGTGTTGGCCACCACCAAACAACATCAATCATGAAGGAAAATAAACAATACATGGAAAACCTTAATCATAAATATGCACAAAACCTAGGTCATTTCAAGTCAACTTCCCATGGTTCCCACAACCCCAAGTTGTGGGTGTTTAGCTACTCATGGCTAAAGCAAAACACAAAAAAATGCAAATAAGAGAAATAGTTGAGAGTTTCACCAATAACAATGAAGGAAATAGGCAGCACAAGTTACAACCCCACAAGCTTAATTGATCAACAATGCATACAAAGCAAGATTTGAAATTTTCCAAAATGAGTTTTTCAAGAAAAACAAATAAACTACTCGAAAACCTAAGAAAAGCTTTTGACTCTCTGATTCATGCTACGAGTCCACCTGTATGAGTCATGGAGAGTCTTACGACTCATAGGTGGAACTCGTAGAAGTGTCCTTCACTTGGAAGATTTCTGATTTTTGGTCTCTGATTACTACAACGGCATAACTTACGACTCTTAGTGTGAGCTACGACTCGTAGGTGGGCTCGTATGGCTTATTCTTTAGCAAAATCTGTAACTTTTCTTCAAAATTATGTTACCCTAACTTTTTTTCAAGATTAACACAAAAATACATCAAAACACTAAAAGGTCTCTTTGAGAACTCATAAAATACCTTGTTTTAGGCACCAAATGTACTGTATTATGACAGCACATTATGATGTTGTGAAACTAATCTATGCATTAATTATTGTGTTATGGATGATTGATATGCATTGTAGTTGGTCTAGAATCGCAAGACCAGAAAATCCATAATAATTTTGAACATTCCTTATCAATATTATGCCTTGAATAAAGAAGGCTTGATGAAATATTATTAATAAAGTAAAAAGTAATGATAAAGAATGATGAATTAAATATATTTGGATCGAGTGTCACAATCTGTCACAGTATATTTAGATTGGGTGTCACATTCTGACACGGTATGAATTGGGTGTCATATTCCGATATGATATATATTGGATCAGGTGTAATGTTCTGGCATGAAAATATTAAAGAACAATAAACTAAAATAATTTAATATACTCAATCTCAAAGAATCTATCTCCCAAAGAAGCACATGGTGTGGAGGCTTGGGTTCTCATATGTGTTCTTGGTATTGTTGACAGATTAAATACATGTTTCTTTGTGTTATCACTTATTCTTGTTGTCTGTTACTTGTCATTGTTATGGATTATAGTTGATTTTTTTATATTACTTTATGAATATTGGTTTCTATTTGGAGTTGGCCGATGATACCTACTCAGTACATGTGGTTTGTATTGGCTCCTACTTGTATTTTTTTTTTGTTTTGCTTTTGTGGAGTGCAGTGAGTGTTCCATCTTCTTCGACTCGCCCTCATCTCTTGCAGGTTGTCAGTATATAGATTTCAGGGTGAGCTGACCTTCTAACATATGTTGAATTTTATCAATTATGTTATGATGTCCTTAGTTTTCAGACATAAACTATTTATTTATCTATTTTTGTGTTGTTATTCTTAGACTTAGTATTTGAGATTAGATGTCCTTGATATGATGATTTCCAGGTTTTAGGGAACGTTATGTAATAAACTTAGTGAGTTTTGTTATTTCTTGCTTTAGGGGACATGCCTTGGCCCCCGTCCTATCTTATGACTAGAGGCATTGTTGGACATCTAGTAATCTCTTGTCGGATCTATATGCTCTGTGTTGTATTTGGAGCCTATGATTATATGGTTATCTATTGGTTATGACTATTATGTTGATTATGAGAATTATTATAAGTATGTATACTTTGATGTGAAAATGTGGAAGATCTTAAGTCTCGTATTGCCCCCATAGAGTACGTCATACTTATCTGCCCCTTAGTTTTTATGCGCTATGTGAATCCATGTTAATTCCTTATCCCTATGACATCCCCATATATTAGCATTAGTCCTACTTTTCCGTCCCTTAGAACTATGTGTTTACTATTTGGATATACGCTTCCGAACCGATGATGTGAATATGGATACTTTAGTCCTATTTGGAAACTCTCGGGTTTCCATTTGCTATGTCACTCCTAGACCCTAAGTCTGGGTCGTGATAGAGGAGGACATTATGGTACGGCATATTATCCAAGAAATCCATGTTCGAGGGTCCATAAAGAGCAAGATAGCCATGAAACCAGTTAGTATGAATTTTATCCATATAAAGAGCTATAATTAAATAATGTAATGGCAGGCTAGATTATTGAGTTTTGATCACTAGTTGTGAGGCTTGATGCTCCCACTATGAAAGAGTTTCTACATAATATTTTTACTTGATAAATAATATATGTTAGTTATTAAAAAAAAACGATAAGATATTAAAGACACAGTTTCTTCCTTGAATAAGAATATATAAAAGCTAATGATGAATATCTATCATTCGACTAACACTTTAAGCAATCTGGAATATACTTGCATTCCCAAAGAGTAACATAAAGTAATTTCAATATACCACACGTACTAATAGATATTATCGATAGACTAAGATTAATTTTACATGGCACATCATAAAACTATCAAAATGACATACATCACAACATATCAAGTTTTATACCACCCAATAATATACCATCTTTAATATTTCTGTCTATTATGTTTATATTTTTACGCCATAACCTCAGTTTCTAGCCATGTCATTAATACTTCTTCTTACATATAAGGATTACATAGTAACTTAAAAATTGAAAGATTTTTTGTTTAAACTGTTCATGTAAAAATTTCACTAGAAAAACTCAATTTATATAATAATTGATATGATGCCTATAGAAAAAGGGATAAACTATCTTAATAGATAATTACAAGCCAAAATACTTTTAACAAATAATATGTTAATAATTTGTCTGAACGTGGAACTACTAGTGAGAGAAGGACCAAGAAAGAAACCACTGGTTAAATGTTAATAATATCTCAAAAGAATAAAAATTGTTTTTCCTTCACTATTAATTTGGCCAAAAGAATTTATTATGTAATATTATCTTCAAAAGGTAGCATTCATGTGCTATTAATTTTGGTCAAATCAAAATAACAAAACGCTCTTCAACTTGACTTGGTAGAGTGAATTATGTTTAATTATTGACAATTCTTTTGACTTTATAACCTTGTAAGACATGTTCAAAACTTGACTTTGAAAAAGATCAACTTAATCTGAAGATCCAAATCTATGCCACGTACTCAATGCAATCACATTTCAGTCAAATTTAAGATCAATAAGATAATGTCATATGTTTAAAACTTTAAATGATGCGATAACTCTCGATCACAATTAATTAAATGTAGTCAAGTTTCAAAAATGATATATCTTGATTAATCACAAAAAAATTCATCACATAGCATTGTTATAAGCTTAACTCACATGAACCAATCGTAATCAGAAAAAAAAAGTTCACTTACACTTAAATTTCCTATTCCTACAATTATAAATAGATAGTATGGTTAGATTACTTTCAAGGATTCAGAGAGCGTTTCCTAGTTAGTAAAGGGAGTCGCAAGTAAAAGGATCCAACATCGACTATATAATTCTTGAAAGAATGATCAACAAAGTTCTTCAATGCTCTGTGAGTCTAAAACTTAACCCTCCACCCTCAACCATTTATAATTGTGTAAAGGGGTAGGTAATACATGTATAAATGAACTATCTTGCTTTCTTGCTTATAAATAAAAATTATTTTTATATCCTAAGATGTAAAAGAAGGTAAGGTCATATGTTCCCCTCCAATTGTTTGTTTATTTTTAGGAGTTTTATTTTGATAAGGGCATGTATTCAAATGAAATGGTAACTCTCAATTAAAATAAAAATTAACAAAACATTGTTTAGTGTTCAAAATGACTAGTCTTGGCCAATCTCTGAGATAAACTACACACGTTTGATCTCTCAAAAAATCGAACAACACTTCGTCGTTAGGAAAGAATTTCATTGACCACTCCTTTGAACAATTATTTAGTTAAGATAACTATCTTGCTTTCTTATAGGATAGAATTTAATTTTATATCCTAATAATATGAGAAAAGCGAAACTAAGATGATTTAAACTTGTGAAGAGGAGTTGTTCCGATACATAGGTCAAAAAAGTGTTGTAGAGAAGTGATAATTAGATGCGATATGATGCAGCTTCATATTACCGAGGATATGATTAGGAAGAACTCCTATTGTAGTAGTAGTTGTACCCTTGTAGTCTTGCCTTATTATGTTTATTGTGTTTCAATTATCGCATTATTTATTATATATTGTTACTGTTTCTTTCTTATAGACTTTATAATACTTTTCTTATTAATTTCTATGCTTTTTTCATTATTTTTCTTTATTTACTTGGGTTTGATGCATTTAAGCTAAGGATCCTTCAAAAATAACCTCTTGTCAAGACCCCGAAACAAATTGCGAGTGGCACCCAGAACCCCTACTAAAATCCAACTAAGCAACTAAAACAAATAGCCATATAAGATGTGAAAATAGATTAAATTAATAGGTCAACATGGATTTTTGTAAGATAGTGCAGAAGATAATCCTCTCATTCAGAATAAAAATTGGTGTACCATAACTCTATCTATATGTCCAACATAAGGGGATGCAACCTTAGAAACCATAACAATCATTGATCAAGAGTGTCTAAGTATGAGAACAAGTAGACTATTAAAATAGGTGAATCAATCGAAGACCTGAACGAGTTGGCTCACCCTTGAATTCGATAATTCACTGATTTCCTAGTCGAGATTTTTCAATAGCTGCCTAAAGATGTCCTGTACTCAACAAATAAAAAGAAAGTGTAGTATCAGTAAATAACAGTGCACTAGTAGGAATACACGACTATTTCAATAAGTTAAATATACACAAGCAAATACTACATAGTAGCTCATAAATGTACGGAGGGAATAATAGTTTACAGTTCATGCTCAATATACCAATTTTATAATTATCATTCTCAACACATCAATCAACAATGACCCTCTCATGGGACTCACACCCAAAAGAAGTTGTGTATTGAAACGTGATACGCAATTTAATGATATGTTAGAACATGAAATCTCATCCAATAATATATCAAAATGTGACATCCAATCCATTAATCTATCGAAATATGATACCCAATCGAATAGATTCATTTCATCATTCCCTATTCATATACATACATGTAATACTAAAGGCGTAGTTAACATGCACATAAACATAAATTGGAATTCAAACCATCACCTATCTTTAAACAAATCTTGGAAATCTATAAAGAATCAAAGCTTTCCCTTCTTCCAAAGTCTTGGCTCGTTCTTGATCTAAAACAAACAAGAAATACAATGGATCAATGAATAATAGCCTAAAGTATTTGGATTATATCAAAAGCCAAAACGTTGACTATTTTTATTATCATCTCCTCCAACTAGGGCTTTTTCTAGATACCATTAATTGCAGGTCACAACCTTCCTATAGGAGTATTCCCACAAATTCTAAGGTCTATGAGTCAATTTACAAGTGAAAGGAATGATTAACTTACCTTTATCAATAAAACAAGAGAAACATTGAAGAAAATTGCTTTAAGTTGCCTTTGATCTCTCAAGGATAAAGTGGGAGAAATAAAAATGATTTGAGACTTTTCAGGCTTCAAACTCGTTACTTTTCCACCATGGCGGCCACTTGTCCCACCACGAAGGCACTGGCATAGAGGGATTCATCCTGTCGTGGCAAGTTTTAAGGAGTCAAATCTCAGAATTTAAGTCCCAAACTTTTATTTCGCACTCTCAAATCCTGCATGACGTTCTAAAATTAATTTTTTTGTTCTAAGATCAATTCCGGGAATTATACTCGCCTGATTTCAATTTCGCAAAGCCACACAGACTCCTTATTGTCTTGGCTCTTAACTCAAATGATTAAATTCATAAATCAACTCCCAATCCATTATTGGTTTTCCCTAGACCACACCTGACTTCAATTTCATCCACGTCTGGTTTGGGAGCAAAATTTTCAAGTTACTACTTGCTAGTTTTTTGGCCTAATTTCTTTTTTCATTGACCTACACATAATGACAGGAACAAGTAGTTACACCTCTCTACCTCTACGAGATAGTAATAAAATATACATATATTTTATCCTTTATATCCCACTAAGTTAATTCACTGAGGGCATCGTTTTTGTTGTCTTGAATTTGTTGAAGATGTGATTTTATTTCCATGAGGCACAAAATGTATAGATTTAATAGGATCATTTCCGTGAAAGAAAAGATAAATTGATGAAACACAATAAAGCTTAAAATTTGTTGAATTGTCTGAAAAATAAATCTCCGATTAGGGTATACTAAGTTTAAATGATATTGTAATGTTCTTTGAATTTAAGAAAAATATCGTTGATCAATAATTATATCAAAGGATAAGTAGGAGTAATTTTATATTTTTTCTTAAATTAAAATATTATTGTTGTCATATGATTTGATGACTTTGTATGAAAATTTTCTCTTAACGAATTCTTAGAATGAAAGATACAAATGAGACCTCCTTTGAGACATGTAAGATATTTTATATTATGTCATATCAATTGATGAATTGTCAAAAAAATTATCGCTGAAAATTCTAAAGAAATTACATAAATATTCAATTATAATTTATCACTAAAAAGCTAAGATATAGGAAATATTGTGATACTTAAAAGGAACAAGTGCACAATATATATAAGAATATATAGTGCACAGCATATATTTACCTGTCATAACTCACATTAATGATTTGTTATATTATGATACATATCATATATATTACAAAAGAGATTTATCTTATACGTAATTTATAGATATATCATTAAATATTAGTGTTATGTGGTCCTTGGGCCAAGTAGGAGAATGTTAGACTTTTATTTTAGGTGTGATTTAATTAATGTGAAGTCCGTAACTGATATTTAATTAAGATTAAATCTCAATCATTAGATATGATACTTAATGGATGTACAAAATTAAATCTCAACTTCTATAAATTTGTGTTTTTTTTTTCACTCACTAGGATTATAAAATATTCTCTACACAATTTCATCACTAGCTGCTCTTGTAAGCTAGGGCAGAGGAAGAAGCAAATCTCAGTTAACACTTCTACTTCATTCATGTCTTTCACATAAGGTATATTGTTCTATAACACTCCTATAGGGAAGAAATAATTTTTTAGTCTTTCGAAGAAATTTAATAATAATAATTCTCTGTCATTTTTACTATTGCATTTACAAATGAGATATCTTTATTTTCACACAAAAGAAATCTAAAGAGGACTTTTTCTAAATCTTAAATTGTAAGAGGAAAAAAGTTCTCATTTTCTTATAAAAAGGTAGGAATAATGTTCTAGGCTTTTACAATTTGTTTTATATAATTATATGATCCATTAACCAGAGCGATCTTCATTTTAAAATATAATCTATCTTTATTGTTATACTCAATAGATATGAAAGGTTAAAATTTCGTCTTTTTAAAATTTGGATAAGGTCTCATTTTTTCTCAAGGAGAAATAATTTTCTACCATTATTTCTATATAAAAAATGTCACGACCCAACTCAGGGACCGTAATTAGTGTTGATTGGGCACCCAGGCAAACACTAAACCAGATTTTCAACTATAATAGCTAAGGAATCTATCAAAATTTTGGCAGAGTTTTCTCTATTTTACTGACTAACCAAACCTGCAAATAGCAACCCCATCATACAACAAATATCTATACACATATGTATGCAGGCCGACAAGGTCACCGCTGCGATAGAACCGCCCAACAAATGTATCATACATACTTAGTGATACCACATGCAATATCCCACACCCACATGTATCCACAGACCTCTACATATACAAACTGAATCATAGGATGGGACAGGGCCCCATCATACCCTTGAATATATATAAATGCAAAATACAGAAAATAATTGTACATGTATATACCAAATATCTGCTCCCGAGACAAAGGGAGCACTTCAACGGTAGATAGAGATCCTAAGAAGGTGATTCTCTAGCTTGCACGTCAGTACCTGCGGGCATGAAACGCAGCCCCCGAAGGAAGGGGGTCAGTATGAAATACGTATCGAATATGTAAAGCGGAAAGTACAAAATATAAATGAGAGTAAATCCCAATAAAAATATATGAGTCAAACCTGCATGCAAACATCAAAATAATTCTTTATTTAAAATATCAAAGTAATGCTTATCGGACGGGAACGATGGTGACCTCCAAACTCGTGCCATACAACAGCATAACACTAGAAATTTCAAATTCCTAAAATCTCCAACACAAGTCCCAACTATAGCATAAGTGAGCCTAGGCGAACAACGGCCTAGCACTCACGTCCTAGGATATGTCACGACCCAACCCAGGGGCCGTGAATGGTGCCGATTGGACACCGTGACAACCACTTATACTTAATATTTACTTACGATAGCTAAGGAATTTCACAAAATTTCAACAGAGTTTCGTCTGTTTTTCTGACTAACCCCACCTGCAAACAGTGAACCTGACAGCACCAGATATATCATAAGAACAGATATACAAACATATACGCGGGCCGACAAGGTCACTGCTATGGCAGAGCCGCCCAACAAAGATATCATACAAACGAGATCAGACCAACGTAAATTCCGACACCAACAAGTATCCATAGACCTCTATATACTGAAAACGGACTATACGACAGGACAGGGCCCCGTCATACCCTCGAGTATATATATATACATAAATGCAAAATACAAACGAAGCGTATACAAACATAT
>JAOTQJ010031646.1:0-15933 GCA_025642045.1 Solanum sejunctum
ATTTTATTATTTTATTGCTTTGTTTTGTTAGTGAATCATCATTAGTTTATCGTTTACTTATTTGTGTGATTATTTAAAATGATACATAAAAATTTTTAGTTTAAATTGATATTTGTTAATATTTTAATATTTATAAATTTTAATTTAAATCCGCGCTTATTATTTGTAAAGTTGGCCAATGAAAAATTCATTCCTTAAATTTCAAGGCCTCACTATTATAGGAAAAAAAAAGACGAAAAAAAGTTAATTTATATGGGTTCGTATTTTTTTGTTTTTTTTTATAAATTATTCGTGTTCTGAATGCTAATCATTTGATTAATTTAGGGAGTTGCTTATTTATTTATTTGTGTATTTATTTCACTTTTTTTTTTTATAAATTTATGTTGGGTTCCACCTTTTTATTAATAAAATAATCAAA
Organism: Solanum sejunctum; assembly: GCA_025642045.1. Taxonomy (NCBI): domain Eukaryota; kingdom Viridiplantae; phylum Streptophyta; class Magnoliopsida; order Solanales; family Solanaceae; genus Solanum; species Solanum sejunctum. The sequence continues at coordinate 419 of JAOTQJ010031646.1, forward strand.
TCAATAAAATGTTTAATTACAGTTGTGGCATACTCTATGACTATATCCATTAAATAAAAAGTATTGCACTTAAAGTTGAAAGTTTCCTCTGGACGTTTCCACCTTACAAATTTGTTTATTTATTTATTTTCTTCTATACTAATATTGATTGTTGTGCCCATAACTAGTTGCTATTGTTGAATCTCAATTATTTATTTATTTTTTGGAATGATTGATTGTTATTGCACATTTCTATCTTGGTTCTTAATGATTTCAATAAGAAGTTTGCTTGTAATTTGGTTATTCCCTTCAATTATTATCCACTATTCTGTCGTTGCTTTTTTGGGGGGCTAGTTTTGTGATTTGTATGTTTAGAAAATATAAATTTGACAGGAAAAATTTATTTATCAGATTTTAAGGTATTTCCATTTAAAAAGACGAAAAAAGTTAGTTTAGTTTCACATTTTACTATATTTAAAAATTTAAAATTTTAGTTCAATTGTTATTTTGTGGTTTTATTATAATTGTTATTATTTATTTTGTTGACTGACTTTATCATAATTGCGATTTCTTTTACTTTATTCTTTTGGTTCATTGTCATAATTATTGTTTATTTTACTTTATTGACTATTGATTCTGTCATAATTATTATTTTTACTTTGTTGACTATTGGTTTCTTATCGTAATTATTATTTTTACTTTGTTAACTATTGATTCCTTATTTTTCTTTGATAATATTGTTTATTAAACTTGGCCGATGGAAATTACCGTCGACTTTCAAGGCCTTCCATCTATATAAGACGAATTTTATTTTAAATTATTATTTTTATTTGTATTTATTCTCACTTTTATTTAGTATATTTTTTCAGGTACATGAGGTACTTTTATTTACATTTGTATTTATTATGTATATTGTTGGTGTTAGGCAAATGCTAGGCCGTCATATGTATTATTGTTTTATTTTATTTTGTTTATACTTTATGTTATTGTATTTGTGAGATTATCTCTTTTCCATTTAAAGATGGAATTGTTTATTTATTCTTTTATTTTTTTGTTTAAATTTTATGTTTTCACTTAGACGTTCATTTAGAATAATTTTTAAATTTGAGATCCTGCTTGTAATTTATAATTCCCACATAAAATATGAGATACAATTGGGACTTATATTTGCAAATCTCGAAGGATGTCTAATACCTTTCCTTCGAAATAACTAGAATTCTTACTTTTCTCTGGTGAATAAGACTTTTAGATTAATTTTGTGTTAGAATAGGTTTCCTAATTGATCTTAAAAATAATTAAGTGGTGGTTTTTTAAAATTATTAACTAGGAATCACTAATATGTTGTATTTTAACTTTGGAGTAAAATGAGGTATAACATATGGTACTGCTGCTACTTACAGCCTCTCTATATTCTGCTGCGATTATACATTCTTTTGGGTCCATACCATTATCATTCATATTCTGATTATTATATTGGTATTATTATAGTATTACAATTACTAATGGGCTAAATATAGAAATTGGCCCTTTTTGAGACTGAAAGATTAGCTCACATATTCCTCTCTATGATTTTTAATTTACGCCTCTTCACAGTGCACACGATTAACTGCTTACAGCTCTAACATTGCGCCTCATTTCTAATGGGTGCCAGCCTCTTTCAATGCAACTATAAAATGATTTACAACCTTGTATGCTTCCACTATCAAACACTCCTTTCTCACTTGCCTATTAAATGCCTCCTAAGTATTTTTCTCCGTCAAAAATTGTGATCAACTATGGCATATTCACTTCTGTCGGAGTTGGATACCACAAGGGATGACTGGTTGGTTAGGATATGAGTTTGCTGGATAAGCCTGATCTTTATTCTTATCGATGAGAAGGTAATGCAAATTACTTATTAAATATAAACGTTGTTACATGTTGTAATATGGAAGAATCAAGTCACCAGGTTTCGAGATAAGTTGAGTGAAAAGTGGCATAAACAAGTGGTGAGAATTGAACTTTAAAATAACATTCTTGCCCATAACTGCAGGATGATATTGTTCGTATACCTGTTAATGGCCTCCAATTTATCCGACCCAAGGATCAATAACAACACTGTGCTCTCAAGTATAATATATCATATCCACATCCTGCATGTCCGTAATTAATGGTCTCCCTTGTTAATACGGATTGAGTGATCTAGAGAGTGTTGGATCAAAGTGGAAAAACGAGACATACACATTCTTACTGATCTGCAATCCACTTAACACGTTTACTTTTCACTTATGCTCATTCATCCCAACCAAGAAGTATTTCAAAGTAAGCCCTTACATATTGTATGATACAATTTCACCATAGCTTTATAGAAACAAATTGATTCATATTCTAATTGATTATATTGCTCTTCTAGAGATGACAGTTCTATCAAAGCAGAAGTAACATTGTGGGAGGAACATGGAGACCTACTTGTATCCTAATGACTTTGGTTCGTATATTGTCATTGTTACAGCAACAACCATAAAGGAATTTCAAGGTAATATCTTTTTATGACCATAGCGGTATTCTTAACATTCTCATTTATAAGGCATAGTGACGCTTAATTTATAATACTTTGATAACAGGCAAACTCAACTTTTCACCACCTGCGCAAACAAAATATACGTTTATCTTAAAATAGACATCATCACCCTATGGCTACAAGAGTTTACCCCCAATTCCGTTCAAGTTCAAACTATTGCGAGTGCTAACGCAACTAGCATTCTGCCAGAGGTTTCTATGTTCGAAAACAGAATGACTATAATAGAGTTGCTACATTGGGAGTGGAGTTCCGACATAGAGGTTGGGACCTTAATGACCTTTTTGGCCTTACTACAACTACATTCAACCAACATGCTTGTACATTATAGGCTGTATATGTATCTTTTAAAATATCTAGGATTGCATGGTTACACTACAAGCAAAGATCAGTGAAATATACTTCAATTGGTATTACATTCCCTGCAATTTATGCAACAAAAAGAATCAAACCTCCAGATGGCGTCTGCATATGTCGCACGTGTGAAAAGAAATGTGACTTCCCTGTGGTTAGGTAACATAACAACGCAACTAACAACGTACCATATGCGCCTTCCAGTTTAACAAACACTAACATTTTTTGTGAATCACAGGTGCAAGATCCAAATTAAGTTGAAGACAACGAGGGGGAGACTACTTTGGTGCTCTTCAGTGGGGTGGCTAAAAAGTTGCTTGATACTTGTGCTCACAAATTAGTTAATAGATTGTCCAAAAGTGGCACAAACATACCACCTGAAATACAAAGTCTTTGTGGGAAGGACTTTGTCTTCAAGCTTAAACTGAGCAAATTCAATTTGAAGGAGGGGTTGGAAAACTATACAGTGAGAAAATGTTACGAAACGAATGAAGAATTGGAATTGTAACACCGCAGTAACAAAGAGAAAAAGGTGAAGTGCTACAAATTTTTCCACATAGTACAACATATTACCTTAATGGATACATTATTGATCTTACAATTAATACCTTGCCCTTAATATTCTATTGTCATTTTACTCTATAGGAAAAGAGAAAGTGGATGAATCACCTGAACTAAAACTCTAGAATGTTGTTATGTCAACAACAGACAACTCAACAGAATAGGCCGATGATGGGGGAGGGGCTTCAACTTCTATAAGGAGAGTTTCTACAAGAAAGTTGATGAAGACAAGGAAGCTCTTCATGGACGACAACGAAGATGGTGATCCTGAACTTAAACTCCTTAAACTCCAGAATGTTGTGTCAAATACAGACAACTCAATGGAACATACCGACTATGGGGGAGTGGTTTCAACTTTTATGAGGAAAGTTTCTACAAGAAAGCTGAAGAAGAGAAGGAAGCTCTTCCTAGACTATGACGAACCCACAGTGCTTGTTTGTATTTAAAGAAAGTGTAATTTATATGTCAGTTCACTTCCCAGAGTTTGTTGTAACCTTACTGTGCCACCACCAACTACGAAAGAGGGTGCAATGTATTCATCCATATAATGTTCATGTTAACCATTTACGGACGCTGACCACATTATAACAGCACACTATAGGCCATTCATATGACATTAAATTGAAAGTCATTAAGGAACAACACTGAACATTGCACGAAAATAGAACATTGTTGTCCAAAAAATAAGACTGAGCATTCACATAACAGTCAGAGATGGAAAAATCCACAGGGCTTAGATGTACACAATGGTTACATATTAAATGCACACCCATATGATAACAAGTTCACTAATAGTTGTGTTTTCCAGTATTTCTAATGTTGTAGATGTATGTTAACAAAGCGAATTAACTATATACTACTGTACAACCATTTATTAAATTGATAATAAATACCCTTGGAAAATTTGAAGTTGTATTGTTATAACTAATCTCAATCCATAAGATCTAATGTGTACTACATAAGACGGAACTGGCAAACGAATTAATTCTTCAACACACGAAATGATAAAGAACTCACGGTTCATGTGAAGTAAATAAATGGATCCATAAGTATTTGGGATGAAGTCCACTGCTCACGAGTAATAGCAACAAACTATTAAGATAGAGTATGTGTTGGAAAAACGATTGTCATATTAATGATATAAGAAAGTGTTTAAATAGAGTTACAGAGAAAAGACTCTTAAATGAACTAAACTAAGGTAAGCTAAATAGACAAGGAAAGGTACTAAAGAATAAAGTGCCCTAATTAAACAAGGACTGCCACTTGCTACTACACGTGATGTTCCAATATGCCCCCTCAAGTTAGACGGTGGGTCACTAAGCCTAACTTGAATAAATTATTCTAAAATGTAGTGTAGGCAGTGCCTTGGTGAGAGTGTCGGCTATTTGTCAGCACCATGAACATGAACAACATGAACCTTTTTGATATCAACATGGTGGCAAACAAAGTGAAAGTCCACTGCGGTATGCTTCACATGACTATGGAGGACAGGATTCTTGCTCAGGCATGTGGCTCCAAGATTATCACAATATATTGTTGGTAACTGATGTACTAGAAATCGTAGCTCATTTAGAAGATTGGTGACCCACAAGGTTTCAGAAAGGGCATTAGCCACCGCCCTATACTCAGACTCGGTGGAGGAGCATGAGACAGTGCCCTGCTTCTTTGAAGACCAGCTAATCGGATTGTGACCAAGGAATAGGATATAACCAGATGTAGAAACTCTTTCAGTGATGTCCCCACCCTAATCCGTATCAGAGGACACATGTAGATTGAAGTCAGCAATGGGAGTAACACGTAGGCCAAGTTGAATGGTACTACGTAGGTATCGAAGGACGCGTTTCACAGCTTTCCAATAAAGGTCTGATGGTGCGTGCATGAATTGAGATAACTTGTAAACTGCATAGGCTATGTCTGGTCTAGTGACAGATAAGTATTGAAGTCTGCCCAAGACTCGACGATAACGTGTGGCATCAATGGGGTGAGTGCCATTTGATAAGTTCAGTAACTCAGAGGCACTTATTGGTGTTTTGACACTCTTGCAGTCGCCCATTAGCCCATCATTTAAAATCTCATTCACATAGTTTTCTTGGGTGAGAATTAAATCGCCAGAGCTCCGTATCACTTCAACACCTAAAAAGTAGTGAAGATCACCTAAATCTTTAATAGAGAACTGAGAAGCAAGGGAAGTGATAACCTGATTAACACTGAAGATGTTGCTCCCAGTGACAATAATGTTTTTAAACTAACCCATACTCTGTGTGCTCCTTCCATTAAACGCAAGCTTCTCTCTATTTCTAAATTTACAATCTGAAGCCAATTGAATTTTTTCCTTTTGACTTTGTTGTGAAGGACTTGCAAATGCGGAAATCACTGGTGCACAGTCAGACCAACAATGGACTGTATGAGTGGCCTGTCCCACCTCCTCAAGCTCACTTGACCACCACATCAATCCCTCTCACCACTTGGCATCAACGTCTTGTTCATCCTCACTCCAAAGTTCTTAGGTTTATTTTAAATATGTTCTCACTACCATTTCATGATCAAGATAAATTTTTTCATTGTAATTCTTGTTTATCTAATAAAGCTCATCGGCATCCTTTTTCTCACTTATCCCTACGTAGTGCTAAACCTGTTCAAATTTTTTTTAGTGATTTATGGGGGCCATCACCAGTCTTATCTCTTGACAAGAAGTTGTATTATTGTATTTTTGTTGACCAATATATGAAATACACTTTGCTTTACACATTAACCCAAAAAAGTGAAGTCAAAAAGCTCTTTCAAAAATTTCATCCCATGATGGAAAAACATTTTGATAGCAAAATTTATCACTTACACTGATGGCGACAAAGAGTATAAGAGTCTTGACTCCTATCTGTCACTTCATGGCATTGAACACCTCTCCACCACACCTTATACGCCCTAACCAGTTTTCACTTGTAGAACGACAACATCGCCATATCATCGAAACTGCAAGAACACTCTTACATGAGGCATCCCTTCCACCCCAATTTTGGTCCTTCGCATGTCATCACACGGTCTACCTCATCAATCGTCTTCCCACCTCCTACCTAAATAATCAATCCCCATTCCAGCGATTACTTGGAAAATCACCTGATTATAGCTCCTTGCGCACTTTTGGTTATTTATGCTATCCATAGCTTAAATCATATTCCAAAAATAAACTTGAACCAAAATCCACCCCATGCGTCTATCTTGGATTTTCCTTGTCTCATCACTATCATCAATATTTTAATCCAATCTCTGCAAAGGTGTATTTATCCCGAGATGTATAATTTGTTGAGAATAATTTTCCATTTAAAACCTTGTTCTCCAACATTGATCTTAAATCGACTCACCTAGAATGGGCTACAACTATAGTGCCAGATTCTTCAGACTTCACACCTAAAGTACCCATAAGTACAGGTCTGCCAACCCTATTAGAAATAGGATCACACATGGCAGATTCCCTATCAGCATCTGCTTCCTCTCCGGCCAATTCCAACAACAACTCAAAGTTATAGTTCTCCTCCGACAATGCATTAGTGGAGAAAGCAACTTCACCTTCTCCAGGTACATGTATATCTCCCTCATCCTCCATACCTCCTTTACTTGTCTATCGATCCAGGAATACTAACCAATCAGCACCTACACCTCCTCAACCATCTTGCCCTACCCCCGATTGGACCTTGCTCCTTCACCACCTCATTGTCCATCTTTAACACCCACCTGTGTAGTCACTTGAAACCAAAAATAACATCATAAAATCTAAAAGAATTTTTGATTACCTAGCTAAGTTTAACCCCACCATCATCCCCACAACTGTCAAACAAACACAAAAATATCCTGAGTAGTGTAATGCAATGAAACAGGAACTTGATGCTTTAATTAAAAAACAGACTTGGGAACTTGTTCCTCCTGACCTGGATACAAATATTGCATCTTACAAGTGGCTTTTTAGGATCAACAGGAATGCAGATGGGACCATCGACAAGTATAAAACGTGTCTGGTTGCAAAAGGCTTCACTCAGAGGCTGGGTATTATTTTCATGCAACATTCAGCCAGTCGTTAAACCAACCATGGTTCGTATTGTCCTCTCTATTGCACTTTCTCATAACTGGCACTTACGTCAACTTGATGTCAATAATGCCTTTCTCCAAGGCAACCTGGATGAGGAAGTGTACATGGCACAACCTCTAGGTTTTACCAGTGGTGACAAACCAATGCATATATATCATCTGCGCAAGCTAATCTATGGCTTGAAATAGGCTCCTCGAGCATGGTACAATGCCCTCACTGGTTATCTTTCATCCATAGGCTTTGTTAAGACAAAATTAGATACCTCGCTGCTTGTTCGACATGTTCCAGATGACACCATATTCATTCTTGTCTATGTCAATGACATTACTATCACTGGGAGCAGCACCTTTAGTGTCAATCATGTTATCACTTCCCTTGCTTCTCAGTTCTCTATTAAAAATTTAGGTGATCTTCACTACTTTCTAGGTGTTGAAGTGATACGCATCTCTGATACCATATTAAGACAGAGTATTGGAAAAATAATTGTCATATTAATGAAGTAAGAAAGTGTTTAAATAGAGTTACAGAGAAAAGACTCCTAAACGAACTAAACTAAGGTAATCTAAATAGACAAGGAAAAGTTTTGAAGAATAAAGTGTCCTAATTAAACAAGGATTGTAATTGCTACTACACGTGATATTCCAATACAAACAACTTCATAATCGCCCCAACAAAACTAACTTGCCTCCCTCACCACCACCCTGCGCAACGTGCATGTCTGCAATAACAAATTTTCAAATCAAAATATAGAATGCGAAATAAATTATTAATGATGCACATCGATTAAATTTTGGTGCCCTAGAAATACTTAGTTGATTGTACGAATAACTATTCATCCCAAAAATACTCAAACCTTTATAATAAAAATGAAAACCCTATGGTTTGTTATTCCCTTGACCGTTTTCTTACTCAAATTCCATAGGAATAAAAACTCACTTAACAGCATAGAAGCATACTCCAGGTAACACCCAACAGGTATGTCATTTGGGAGATAAACCAACTGTTATTTTGGTGATCATTTGCTTTTTCAAATTCAATTTCAATTTAAACTCACCTGATAGTTACTTCATCCCAATATGATCAAAATTCACACAGTTTTAAGTACAACGGCTTCAAGTATATCCCTTTCTGCGCCAATCCACAAAGACGTGTTGGTAATCCAAGAAACATTCAACAAGTGTGTTCTTGGGATGATAAAATAACTTTAATTTTATTGTCGTTTTCTTTTTTCAAAACCAATTTCAATTTAAATTCATCCGATAGTTACTTATGCCCAATATAATCAAAACTGGCACCCTTTTAATTAGAGAGGATGCAAGTATATCCCTTTCTGCACCAAAACACAGAGAAGTGTCGATAAAGGCTATGAACATACAAAGTGTTGCATACAACTATTGCAAAAGTCGTGCAAACTAGAGGACACTTATCTCGCTTAATTACATAAAGGAGGAGATAAGTTACTATTATTCAAAAGCATAACGAATGAGGAATTTGTCGACGACCATTATTATCGACTCCACAAAATTTGTTCAAAGGTTGGCCGCCACAAAATGCATGTTGCCTCTATTTATAGTACATGATTTTGGAATGATTTCTATTCTAAGAAAATAGCAACGGCCTAAAACTCCAAATGAATTGCATAGAATGCATTATCATGCTCTGTTTCATCTCATTTATAATCCGTTCAATGAAGCCCCTGCTAGATTATGTTAAACACTAAACTACCAAATTATTCTGCAATACTGCATTTGTAGGAATATAGTATCATGTATACGCTATTATTATTTGTTGTTCTTAATGTGCATTCTTCAATTTGTTTACTGTACATCTTCCCTGTGCAATATTGAGAATTACTAATCACCGCTTATGCTAATTTTTTATGATTTTAATTCTCCACTACAATAGAAAAAATCGATGTGATAACCATAATTTTTCATGAGTTCAATAGCTCTGCCAATATTCCCATCGAGATCAGATCAGTGCAACAATTACTATCGAATTTAGCTCACCAAGATAAGATGACAGAAACAATATTGAAAATCTAGGCGTCAACAACACACTATAATTGAAATATTGAACAAGTAAAACATCTAAGTTAGGAAAAAACACTATGACAGATTGAAGAGAAAGATCACCTTAATAAACCAAAAATACAAAACGGACCAATCAAAAGAAAAACAGAGGATACTATATTTGGTGAAGAACTTTGCCACATTGGGGAAGTTAGAAAACTTCACAATGCAAGAAATGCAGCCACAGACAAATGGTAAGATGATAGTGCCCTATATTACTATCCCCACAAGCCTCCAAAACATATAACTTATGATATATGTCTTTATATGAGCACATAAATAACATCTTCAAAAGATGGTTACGAATATAGGAATCTATTACGACTCTGTAGACAACGAAATGTATAATTATGTACCAACTGAATCGGCAAAAAAGCGAGATAATTTACGCAAATATGCAGTCAAAAAATGTTCTTGTCGATCTATATCTATATTTTCTGGTAGTGAATAAATATGTATATAAATATATTGCAGGTAACCAATGTTGTATGGAGTATGAATCAGTTATAGAGGAATCAACAATATAAGCACTTCCAATGTTACCTCTGATTGGCAGCAGAAGTAAAATGGCTGGCCAGAATTCACGTAAGTGCCTTTTACTTTGAAAAATATATAGTAATGCATAACATGGAATCAAGGCATACAACATTACTACCGCTACATAAAATACTTTAGTGGTTTATAATCTAAATTAATTGGAAGTTGAATACACGTCAATTTGGAATTTGGGGCCTCTAACACACACCTGCCAGCATTGTGGTGCCATCTTATGGTATGAAGAATGGATAGACAAAGGTAACAACTCAAGACAATTGAAATTTATATTTTGTTGTATGGAAGGACGTGTACAGTTATCATTACTCAGTCAACCTCCAAGCTACCTCAAATATCTCTTGGGCACAGACTCCGGCGAACTGGACATCAATTTTAGAAGAAACATTAGCATATATAACTCCATGTTTGCATTTACATCCATGAGAGGCCGAGTCGACAAATCAATAATCATGCAAAAGGACCTTATGTATACAGGATAAGTGGACAAAATTATCATCACATTGGCTCTCTGCTGTCAGAATTTGGTAAAAGGCCTCAATTTGCACAACTCTCTCTATATATGACACTGAAAATTAGATCCAAAATAGAATTAATTATGTAATCCAGCAAGAAGTGGAACCACAGATAGTTCAGGGAATAATAGAAATGCTTGATGAGCATAATATGTTGGCCAAATCATTTCGTATGGCAAGGAATAGATATAGAGAACAGTTAGAATTTGAGTTTTTCCTACGCCACCTATCAGAAATGACCAAAGATGGTCGGCAATACAATATACCATCTTCTTCAGAAGTCGCGGGATTAATAATCGGTGCACTTATAGATGCGAACTTTCAGCATGATGTTATTGTAGGACATAAAAAAAATGGACTTCAAAGAATCAAAGATTTACACTGAAGTTTCATGTCGATGAGTTACCTATTGATACACCCATACGGTGAAGATGGATATAGGCTTGGAATGAAGAAGTCCATCCACCATCTTGGACCATATCTTGGTCAAGATATTGCAACCACCAAACAAGCCACCACTCCACCGTCCAGCCACCATTTTTTAAGATGGTTTTTTTATTCACACCTCTAAAATTTACTATAAATAGAGGTACAAATTTTTATTTGTAACACACCAAGAAAAAATTAAAAAACACCAAGATAAGAGTACAGTAAAAGTGTGAGTTTGAGAGTTATTTTTGTAATCTATTCTTGTGAGTAATAGAAGAATTTTTTTTCTCAAATTCGTGTTTACCAATGCTTAATTATTCTCTTGGACTACAACAAGTGATATCAAAACTAAGCTAGAAGCATTGGTCGAGTTTTTTTTGGTGACGGGGATACTGTTCATCGGAGTTCTGTCGGAGACTGTTCACTAGATTTTCTGAGCTTTGTTCAAAATACTAATTCTGACTGCACCATTGAATTCATCTCGTCAAATGGAGTCCAACGCACCAAACGATGACCTAATCAGAGTTCAAATGAGCCTAGAAATCACAATCAAAGTTCGATCAACTCTGCCAGAATTTTATCATTGACGGAGATATTATTAACCGGAGTTCTGTCGGAGATGATGACACTGTTCACCAGAGAACGACGGAGAAGACGACCAGAAATACTATTCATAGCCGGAATCTGCAATAATTTTAAAAATTATAGTTTGACCCCTGATCTTTCTAAAATTATAATTTAGTCCCTTAATTAATTCAAGAAATATCAAATTGGCTTCTGATCTTTGTGAAATTATAGTTTGACCCCTAATCTTTTTGAAATTATAATTTGATCTCCAAAGTTTTCAAAATTATTGTTCTACTCTAATAGTGAAATTTTGGCCTCGAAGTGTCAATTCCACATTTTTTATCATTCCGGATGTAACGGTGAGTTCCATTATCCAAGAACCAACCTTGTTTTGGTTAATTAAGCTATTGCAAGCTGATAATGACCATAGAAGAGTCATCATCATCTTCCAGAGCGATTATTATGCTCACCGCCACTAACTACATGTTGTGAGACCTCGAATGGAAGATCTCCTAAGCTGTAAAGATTTATTCAATCCTATCAAATTGAAAGGTGAAAATCCTGATCCCGCCAAGGAGTCAGAATGAAAGAAATCAAACTGAAAAATTATAGGTCAAATCCATCAATGGATTGATTATAGTATCTTTCGCCATGTTGCACAAGAGACAGACACATATGCCCTCTGGAAGAAGTTGGAGGACATATACCAGGCCAAGATCGCTCTAAATAAAGCCCTGTTAATAAAACGTTTAGTCAACATGAAGCTTAAAAATGAAACTTCAGTTGTCGAGCATACCAGTGAGTTCCAGAGCTTAGTCAACCAGTTGTCGTCTGTAGAAATGCCACTTGGCGATGAAGTTCAAGTGCTGCTACTAATCAGTTTCCTTCCCGATAGTTGGGAAAAGCTAGTCATATCACTCAGCAACTCAGCTCTAAATGACAAATTTACCATGTCAATGATCAAGGATGCTCTATTTAGTGAAGAGCCAAGGAGAAAGGACATGGGCGCAAATCAGACCCATGCCCTTGTTACAGAGAACCGAGGGAGGCAACAAAAGAGTAGCAAAGGCAAATAGAGAGGCAGAAGCAAGAGTAGAGGCAGATCCACTGAAGGGAGGAAACTAATATATAAGTGCCATCATTGTACAATCGAAGGACATATGAAGAAGAACTGCTACAAGTAGAAAGAGGAGCAAGCCTAGAGCAGTTTGCAGTCGAAGAACAAGGGTGGAGAAATATTAGTTACTATTCTTAGAGATGTAGCTTATTGTTCAACCCATACTGAGACATGCCTTCACGTCTCAAGAGAAGATACGAAATGGGTAGTAGATACTACAGCGTCTTACCACGTTACTCCAAAAAAATACTTCACAACATATAAAGCTGGAGACTTGGAGCTGTAAAGATGGGGAATTCTAATTCCTCTGGGATTGTAAGAATTGGTGATGTCCAGATAAAGACAAGTTCTAGGAGCACAATCACTTGAAAGATGTCCACTATGTGCCAGATCTTCGGCTGAATCTTCTTTCAGGTATAGCTCTTGACAAACAGGGCTATGATAGTCATTTCAGTAAAAGCACATGGAAGTTGTCAAGAGGCACTATGACAGTCGCTCGAAGACATATTTATGTCACGTTATATAAGACTCATGTGAAGATAATCACAAATAGCCTCAATGTAGTGGAAAAGGAGGCTTCTCAAAATATATGGTAATAGAGACTCGGCCACATGAGTGAGAAAGAGTTGTCTACCCTGATGAAGAAGGAGCTTATCAATGTGGGCAAGGATGCTGCACTAGATCTTATTGTCTGTTTGGTAAGTAGCATAGAGTCTCATTTAATTCCTCTTCAACGAGAAGGTCAGAGTTACTCAGTCTGGTACACTCTGATGTTTGTGGTCCCTTAGAGGTTTAATCACTCGGCGACAACTGATACTTTCTAATGTTCATCGATGATGCTTCTCGAAAGATGTGGGTGTATTTCTTGTGAACGAATGACAAGGTGTTTGATTACTTCAAACTGTTCCATATCATGGTAGAACATGAGACAGGAAAGAAGTTGAAGTGTCTTAGATTCGACAATAGAGGTGAGTACTCTTCCAGGCAGTTCAATGCCTATTGCAGATCATATGGCATCCGACATGAAAAGACGATCCCATGCACCCTTCAATACAACGGTGTAGCTAACAGAATGAACCGAACAATCATGGAACATGTTCAGAGCATGCTCAGTATGGCTAAGCTGCCAAAACCATTCTGGGGAGAAGCAGTCAGAGCCACCTGTTACTTGATCAATCGATCGCCATCAGTACCATTGGATTTTGAAGTTCTGGAGAAACTTTGGTCTGGAAAGGATCCATTATACTCTCACTTGAGAGTATTTGGGTGTTTGGCCTACGCACATATATTCAAGGAGCTCAGGCAGAAGCTAGATGCAAGGATCACTCCATGCATTTTCATTAGCTATGGAGATGAAGAATTTGGATACAGGTTATGGGATCCAAAGGAGAAAAAGGTGATCAGAAGTAGGGACATGATTTTCCATGAAAGTCAGACAATTGATGACATTGAAAAACCCATAGTGTCTCAGAAGACAAATGTTACAAATTAGATGCCAGAAGCAGCAACAGAACTATTTATAAGAAATGGTGATGTTGTGTTAGAAGATATGCCAGAAGTAGAAGACAATGAGGAAAGTGACGGTGCTGAGCAGGGGGAGGCATAACCCCATCTGGCAGACGTTCCAGGACCATCACAAGGCCAAGTTGATGGTGGATATCCTCAGATTATTCCAGAAGTTTGTAGATGTGAACTAGGTCAGATTCCATTAAGAAGATATCTAGAATTCGAGTACCTTCTACTTATTGAAGATGGAGAACCAGAGAGTTTCCATAAATTAGTATCTCATAAAGGACAAAAAAAGTGGTTTCTCGCAATGCAGGATGAAATGGAGTCTCTGCAGAAAAATCAGACTTATTAGATTATAGAACTTTCACGAAGGAAGAAAGCACTGAAAAATAAATGAGTGTTCAAGATGAAAAAAGATGAAGCATGGCTTGTAGTCAAAGGATTCCAACAAAAGAAGGGGGTCGACTTTGGCGAGATATTTTCACCAGTAGTCAAGATGACTTCAATTAGAGTCATACTTGGAATGGTCACAAGTATGAACTTGGAGGTTGATCAGATGGATGTAAAGACAGTTTTTCTTCACAGAGACTTAGAGGAAGAAATCTATATGGAGCAGCCGAAAGGTTTTGAGGTTTAGGGAGATAACCTTGTATGCAAGCTGAAGAAGAGCTTGTACGGTCTGAAGCAGGCACCCAAGCAGTGGTACAAGAAATTTGACTCATGCATGGAAAATCAAGGGTACAAGAAAACTTTAGCAGATGAATGTGTCTACATTCAGAAATTTTTTGATGGAAATTTTGTTGCTCTTCTACTATATGTAGATGATATTCTGATCGTAGGGAAAGACGCAACGAAGATCAAGTAGCTAAAGAAGGAACTCTCTAAGTCTTTTGACATAAAAGACTTAGGACTTGCTCAACAAATATTGGGAATGCAGATCACAAGAAAAGTGTATTGAATGAGTGTTTGCACGGTTCAACATGAACAATGCCAAACTAGTTAGCATTCCATTAGCTAACCATTTCAAGTTGAGCAAGAGATCGTGTCCCTCATCCAAGGAAAAGATTGGGAAGATGTCATTAATACCATATTCTTCAGCAGTCGGAAGTCTGATGTATGCGATGGTGTGTACTAGGCCAGATATAGCTCACGCAGTGGGAAGGGTGAGTCATTTTCTCTCCAACCCCGGGAAAGAGCATTGGGAGGCAGTAAAGTGGATTCT